>JAQQAE010006361.1:0-16765 GCA_029823295.1 Pseudamia nigra
AGACATCTGCAGAGCTCACCCAGCATCCATCCACACCATCAGCAACAGAGAGAGAATCTGCATCAGCATCCTCCTCACCCAGACTATGTTAAAAAAAATGCAACGTATAGTCTGGAAAATATGGTAGTTAACACTATTTAAAGTAATTAAAATTAGCTCGACTTCAAATATCTACCGCAGTAAAATGTAACATACACATTGTTGCAGCGGTAATAGGAATCCATATGCAAAAATAGAAATAGTCCTCATTATAATTGGTCAACTTTGTAAACAGTAGAAATATATGTATGTGACACACTGTAATGCACTGCTGTCATATTTCACTTCCAAACCCTATAGCAGAGAGAGTGAGTGAAGGATATTTGTTGTTCTGTGTCCTTTTCCGTTAGCAGGTTTTTGTAAAGACAGGATATGGATAGTAAACACTCTTTCATACTGTGACCTCTTGAGCGAATGCAGTATCTCTAGTTGGTGTTTATTATGTATACAAGTGCTACGTGGTGTTTGGGCATGTGGCATGGATCTCAGGCTGTGCACCCGCTCTATAATGAGCTGTGTAAATTTGTAAGGCTCTGGCTCGGTGCCACGTGCTGCCCTGTCGATTCAGACATCTTCACTTAACGTCACATTGAAAGCATCACTTTGCACATTGTGGTGGGTGCTGTGGCAGCCACAACCCTGAACACAACATGGCAGATGGTGAGTGCATTTGATGCATTCCATCCCCCTCCCACTCTCGTTTTTGTCTTAAATAGCAATTGGCATCAACTTTAGCATATGTTGTTGACTTGAGCAAGAACCAGAATAGTTCCAACAAAGGTCCACTGCCACAGTGTGCGGCTGAATTACTTTTAATTTCCTGGCGCAGGTATGCTGCAGTTTGGCAAACTCGGTCAACTTTCCCTGTGCCTATTTTCTCCCCGTGTCCCATATCCTGTGGAGTTTGCTTTGTGTGCAGCCCTTGTCTTTTGACTCTTCAACAGCCTGAAACTAGCTGAATTGTGAGAAGAGAATGGCTCTTTGTTTTGCCCACTTGCTGTCACCCTGGATTTGATTGTCTCAATAGGCAACATGGCCTCAGATGCAGCCATTCACACACAGTCACACAGTCACCCCTGTGGATGGACATTTCTTTTGGCAGGAATCCCAGATGGTGCTGCAGGTTCTCTGTGGGCTACAGCCATCAGTGTGAGTGATTGAGTGTGTTTCTGAACGATGGAGCAGCATCACGATGGTGTGTGAGGCTTTTGAAACATTTCTTCTGCCACATTTCACTTCTGGTGAGAGATCAAACTGTTAAGGGTTTTAAGTTGGAGGTAAAGTTTGATGAGGCTTTGTGTAATCAGGCTTAACTGTATGTCTGAGGAGAAACTGCTTTTGAAGGGTCTTGGATCACCTCCCGAAATAATCAAATAATTGAAAGAGAATCAGTTCTTTCATTTCAAGCATCTGAAATGTGAGGACTTTTTGTGTTTGTTTTCTATAGTGAGGTAATTACGTTGGAAACGGATGCTAAACAAAGGAAGCAATTTGAAGATGCTGCCTCTGTTTTTGTATTTCCTAACATTTGATGAATGTTTGTTGATGTTTCCAGACATTTTTCATATTAAAATGAATAATACAGAAAATGAAATGACAGCTAAGCTTAAGTGTGTTTTCTTGAGTAGTTTATATTATGGATGGAGCTTATTTTGGTAAATTGATTTTTCATTTTTGATTAAGCAGTGAATGTGCGGCGTTGCATCTTGTGTCACAGTGCTATACATTACAATGTAGTTTTTATGGGATTCTGGGGTTGTGGTCGTGGTAAGTTCATGGTGTACCTGCAAATTAGACATGCATCGATAGATAGGCTGGCAGGGACTGGCCTTTTCTCAGCTCGATCTGCAGCTCAGTGTCTGGAATTCTCCACTGGTCAAATGAACATTCATGAATCACATCATGTACAGTGTGACACAGACCAGGACGCATCTTAATATATCATTAAGAAGGGAAATGAACATCACATCTCTTTGTAGGAATGGCACCAGACCGCTAAATTCGTGTGCAATTGTACATCTGCATCTTTGTCTAGTAGTCTTAGACTGTAGAGTTTGACTAACAGATTATCCACTAAATTGGTGCTGTTTTGAGGTAGGTCTGTTTTATTCTGGCCGTACAATTCAGTTATCATTTAAAATACTTTGTGTGCTGTGTAGTTAGAAAGAAAGAAACTCGAGCAACTCAAGGTTTTAAAAATTCAGAATCAATCAAGAACACAGAAATGAGTGAGACTTTGCTCATATGTAATTTACTACATTAATATAATTGGAGCCTTCAATTCTTATGACTTCTAGCAATATATTGTAATTTGCACAACTGAATGTTATCAGATATGTTTGAATTTTCACAGACATAAGTTGGAAAATTTAATCAAACAGGGGAGATAGTAGCACTGACTTTAAAATGGCCTCTTGTGTGTCCCTGTACTTTGCACTGGAAACACACAGACACATCTTCACTTCACTGTCTTCATGGGCTTAAGGATAATGAAGTCAAGATAAAATGTGAGCTTAAAATGTTCAATGCTTAAAAATGAAATGACTCTGAAGCCACAGGGTTAGTGGAAGCTGTTGAGCATCTAGAAGATGTCTCATTAAAACAGTATTTTAGTGTTTTATGACAACGCTTACAAGCAATGTCAGTTCCATTAAGGGAGAGAGGTAGTTAGGGAGACGGTCCCATCCTCTGGAAGGTGACCGATTTCATCTGTGTGACATCTACTGTGAATAACCGGATGGCCTGAAGCCGTCTCCGAAGTTGAACCAAGTTTTCACGTGAACCAATTGATTTGTTTGAGCCCTTTTAAATGTTTAATTATACTAAACCCAGATTAAAGTGTCACTGACATGAAATTTTCAGATCCTTTATCGTGGCCTGTTGAGCTAGAAGTAATTTTATGTTTCGTGGGAAATGACATTTTCTGAAAAGGATGTCTTAATGGATGCAGATTCAATATGTTGCTAGCGAGATCTTGCCAGTACAAACAAATCTCCACAGCACAAAAAAATACAAGGCTTTCTCTCTTGATAAGAATTTATGTGTGAAGTTCCACATTTGCACTGTCTGCAGTTTTGCATTGATAAAAGGTTAATGTAGCATTTAGACCGTTAGATTTCCATGCACGGCTGAGTATTGATGTGATACTTAGCACAAAATGCTACACATCATTTTTGCTTTATTGCTATGGGGCTGGTTATAATGTGCTTTCATACTCCAATGCAGAGACATTTGTTAAAGTTTTTCCAAAGTCAAACTTGGAAAATATCCTGACTGTTTAGTTGTCATGATAGTTGCTAAACACGTTTATCTCTGTCATCTCAACGATAAACATATGGCTCACAGGCAAAGTTTTTTTGTTGAACTGAACTTCCCACTGAATTATAAATGGAAGTGTCTGCTCTGGATGTTTCTGTGAGCTCAGATCATGTGCAGTTGGCCTCTTAATGGATGGAGTTTGGATTGGATGGGGACACATTTAAAGGCCTACACTTTGTCCCAATTGAGACAGATGAACTGACATTTGTGCTGGAGAAAATCACTCTCTTGTTCTCTGATACTGAGTAGTGTTGTAGTGGCACTATTACATCATAGCAAACAATCATCTGCACATAACAATAGACTTTGTGTTCACGTTTAATTCAGAATGCAGCAGCTTTTCATAGGAAGCAGAAAGTTAGCTTTCAAGTTGAATTTAGCTGAAACACAAATTACCTAATCGTTTTACTTCTAAAGCCGATGTCATCAAGCTGAACAGGTTGCAGTAATTCCTGGTAATATTCTAAACCCATACTGTGTATCGTAAAATTCCAATCATAGAAATGATTAGCTTGTTAATTAGGTTGGACACAGCAACACTTTTTCAAATGAGATATAAAATGATACAATACGTTTACATGAATATGTTTGATATTACATTGCATAACTAATTTCTTCCATGAACCCTGCTTGTGCTTCCAGTGCTTCTCACTGCAACCTGCCTTGTTTCATAATGATATAAAAATATTCTTAACACTTTTCATATTCTAAAAATATGTCCAAGCATCTGTAAAATCAGAATTATTGCTAGGGTTTGGAATCTGCAACTTCTATCACCTCGGGAAAGTGATCTGAACTTGTTTGTCGTCTTACATTGTTTACTTTATTATAGCTGTCATACAAACTCCTGCAGGTTGAAGTGAACTAGCAGACACTTTGAGTTTACAGATTCAGAAATGATCAGTATTATCATCATAAAATTCAAAATATCATTTACACAGTATAAATACAGATTTTAATGTAGTTGCTTAGTATCATGATGAAATGCAGATGTAGCTGTACAACTGCTGCCAACAGAGACGGCAAGGACACAGTTGAATAAAATCAAGTATCCAAACTAAATTGTCACCTTGTAGTTTTTTACATAAAGGGACAGTGTTGTGATGAATCAGGGAAGAGAACCTACTGACTGATAAAAGGCAGTGCACATGCAGCTGTCTGTTATTGTTTTCCAAAGTCTCTGTTTTTGTCTTTCCACATTGTAACTCAACCTTGGAATTCCAAAACTAAAACAGGATCAGCAGCTTTTCTGAAATGTCTCTGACATTTCGATTGTGGCTTTGACCCAACAAACACTGTTAATGCACTTAAAATACAGAAAAACAAATCCACAATGTGTATCTGGAGTAAAACAATTAAAAAATAATGACATATGATTGTTTCTGATTGTTCACCTGAATGTGTTACCATTATAGCCCATTGTTCCCTAGTCTAACTACTTGAGGGATGATTTTAAAATATGTTTAGATATGAAGTATTGCCAGAATGATTTGCTACCAGAGAATTAATCTATAACAATACACAACAAAAGCTGTCCTCTTCCCAGAAATGATATGCAATATGACAACACAATTTCTCTCATTCTTTTTTCTTTAGATGTGTGCTGTTGCCTCTCTTGAGTGTGAAGCCTCCGCAGCAGGCGCTCTTCCTGCTGGTTGACTCCATCGATGAAGGCTGCCAGCTTGGTGAGGGTGAGCAGAGGTCATCCCCCGGCTCCCCCAGGACCATCGCTGAACTCCTTGCCAGTCACCATGAGTTCCTCCCTCCCTGGCTGCTGCTGATCTGCTCTGCCCGCAGGCAGAACAAGGCCATCACTAAACTCTTCACAGGTAAATGGGGGCTGTTTTTTGAACACTTGTAGTCATTTAAATCCAGCGTTATCTCAGTGATTGCAAAGAAGTGGTATGAAGTTCATTGTGGAACATCACAAAATATTCCTGTTTGGAAATCGCCGGAGATGTTACGGTAAATGTAAAGTCTTAGCCTCGGCTAAGTGAGGTTTCAGTTTTCACACAGTTATTTGGCTTCTTGATATGGAAATGTGCATGAAGTAATATAAGATCAGAGGCAGCCTTTTCCAATTATTAAATTACAGTTTTGTGTATAACCCCGTAACCTGCAATGAAGTTATAAATTTTTTTTCATAGAACGGGTGATATCCAAAATTAGTACAGCAAAATAGCTAAGCATGCATTAAAGAAATACCTGACTGTTTCATTCACATTGTATTTAGTCACATACTGTATATTCTCATTATATCCATTCATTCTGGTGATGTAATGTTCAATTAATCTTAAATCTGTAAAGGAGACACCAATACATAAATAGATAAATTATGGATTTATAAGTCAACAATACAGAGCACAGGTCTGCTCATCACAGATATCTAATGTGAAAATGCTACATGATATGCATTTA
Source organism: Pseudamia nigra (assembly GCA_029823295.1). Lineage (NCBI taxonomy): Eukaryota > Metazoa > Chordata > Actinopteri > Kurtiformes > Apogonidae > Pseudamia > Pseudamia nigra. Next base: position 5,776 of record JAQQAE010006361.1, read on the forward strand.
AGGACTCATAACATTATTAAATTTTCATGTCATTTTCAAAGTTATTGTGACTGACATGAGTTTATGTAATCTGATGCTGATTTATGAGACAGTATATGCACTTGTCAGCACTGATCGACTCCAAAAAACCTTGATATGGTAAATTTCACCTGGAAAGGCAGTTAAAAATGTATCATGCTGCGTGGCACTTTTCCTGTCATAGATGTTCAGATTTTACACCTTCAAAAGGCTTTCTAACATGTTGTTGTGCCCAGAGAGATTAGGGTCACTACAGCAGACCCCTGCAAGTATTGAAGTGCTCCCTTGATGTCCTCTGACACTGTGCCATGCCAGCTGTTATTATCTGTGTGTCAGGCAGGCGGCCCACTCTGTGGTGATGAGCTGGCATCACATTAATCAAGAACCTGACTGTGTGGGAGGAAGGCTCCTCCGCAGGCCCAAACTGCTGTGTTCCCCATCTACCTTGTCCAAAACCACTGATTGTGGGAGCTTCTCTTGCCCTTGGCTCACCCTGTGAAACATTACATAATAATATCCCAGCAGTCAAAGCAGCCTCCATGCTCAGGAGACGCATGATGTCAGGTTTGAAGCTGAACAGCTACATATTCCTTTCTTTCAATTTAATAATACCGTAATACAGCCCTCATAGTGCTGTGGTAAAGTATCTCAGAATAATTGCACATTTTCCTTGTTAGCAGATTTTAACTGTGACACAGAAGCAGTTTCAAAGCTTGCTTTTCAACGTGGTGTCATCGCATTCACAGTCTGTCATCACATAGTTATAAAGCAAAATTTCCAAGCGGAAAGAAGCTTTGACACGGACTAATTTTATAATAAATAGGCTGTTGGCCAGAAACTCATATAAACCAGCATCGTAGTGTGGTGATTTGATTCAGGGATGGGCAGTTGGGCAAAAAAAATCATATTCTTATGTTTTTAATCACAATCAAGATCCACAGTAATTGAAATATTTTTCTCAGTTTTGAAATGTACTACTACACAGACAGAGGGATTAGAAACTGACGATTCATTTCTCGATGTGCACAATTACAACATGCATTACATAAAACATTAATACTGTAAATCCATAGAATGAAGTAAAATAAATTCAGGACTAATACCCGGATTTATTTGATGATTAGAAATTATGGTTAGTTTTAGATATATTTGTACTGTTTAACATTTTTCAGGCCGCCTGTCCTATTTGTCTTAAAGAGCATCCAGCATCATGACGTGCTTCAATATAGACCGTTTCATTTTCAATGTGTTTTGCTCGTTTTATCATTTTGAACAAGAATGATGAATTCCAAACTGAATTTCTGTTTTTTTTTTTAACCCAAATTAAAGCCAAATTTCTGTTCAGGAATGGAAGTAAATAACTATAATTTGGCATCTTAATCAACAGATAATAATGTACTTGACTTTTTTTTTTTTTTAAACAATCCAAAACTCTTGGATAACAGCACTGATTATATTTTAGCATTGAATGTCACTTTAATTACAAAGCTTGCACGCAGGTGGATTTAATATTACAAAAACATTTTAAAAAATGATTTATGTAATTACCAGTACTGTTAATTTAGGGTTACATTGGGTGTTTTGTGGTCTAATAAATTTGTTAAGCATGGTGCATATTGTTCATTATAAGGTGATTTTGAAGTTACATCCAACTTTGCTCCTACAACATTATGGTTTCTTCACTTGTCTTGGGTTTGGGATCTACAGGACATTTGAGGACATCATCTGACTTTAGGAAACTGATCAATATTATTCAATTTTAAGACATTTTACAGAACAAACAACCAGTAGCTTATTACAGAAAAAATTGACAGAACAGTTGACAGTGGATATAACAGTTTATTGCAGACTTGAAAATATTAGACTGTCAGATTGTCTGTCTCTACATTGATTTATTTAATGATGCTTTATAGAGGCATTGTGAGGTAAGATTTCAGTGACTCTGCTACACAGACACTTAGTATTATAGCTTTAGCTGAACTAACACAAGGAAAGTAATGTTATTGACAGAGCGTAATAGACCACATGCACTTAGAGACTAACACACAAAGCTTTTTGGCTTATGTCCACTGTCACTATGGGTGTTATTGTGTATTGATTGAGTGTAATTTTACGATTCAGCTCAGTGTCCCCATTATCAGAGCACCTGTCTCTCATTAGAGTCACTGTTGTGCATGTTTACCTCAGCTCACATGGTATCTGAAAGTAGGTTGTAAATGATAAGGTGCAGCGTTGGGGATTAAGTGAAATCTTAAGTGTGGGTGTGTGAAAGGTGCAAGTGTAGTTTAGATCTGATCAGTGTTGACAGTGGCACAGAGAGGGGACTGGAGGTTTGGGACACTGGGTGTCATGTGGGTGTCATGCATCTCATTCAACAAACCAACTGTGATGCAAGCTCCCCACTTGGTAATTGCAAAGCTATGCCCACCCACTCTTTCCTCTCACATCAAAGCTCGTGCGTAGGTGCCTGTGGTGGATTAGATTCTGGATGGGCATCAGAGTGGCGTATAAAGCATCCTCTCAGTATTTTCCAGAACTTTGAGCCCACAGACAACACAGCTGGAGACCAAGTTTGATTTGATTTCCTTTTCGACAGCAGTTTGCATCAAATTGTATTTTCTGATGCATTCTGGTCCAAACCTTGGATCTGAATCATCAGGTTTTATTTGGAGCGCACATGAAGTTGACAGCAAAGACAAAAAGGATCGTGTTGTGCTATGGAAATGCTAATGAGATTTGTAGGTTTATCTGTAACGTCCATTAGAATATTTCAGGGAATTCTGTGATTGCCTATTCACTGTTTCACCTCTTTTGTTCCTAGCTGGTGAACGGTCTCTATTTTTTTTTGTTTCAATATAGTTTGAAAGGAATTTCATCTCGCAACAGGCTGATAAACAGCAGTCGTGTTCCTTTTCTTCTGGACCAGCTGGCACTTTGATGGTAGCCAAGCTTTACTCACTTATTGCAAATGCTCGACAATTATTTTTAAAAGTGATTTGGAGACACTCAATGTATGATTACCCTGAAATATACAAATGATTTTCTTGCCTGTGTTGCTGTGAGCCAATTACATGCCATTTAATTGCTTCTATCCGCATTTATGCATAGTGAAATGTTATTTTCCCATTCCTAGCTTTTTAAAATTAGCCCATTAATACACACTTAATATTTTTAAGCAGAGACGATACAAATATGTTGTGTCTCATTTTTCATTATTAAATAGGTAAAAAAAAGATGATATTGCTAACTGCTGATAAATTCTGCTAAATGCACTAAAACATTTATTTTGTTCTATAAAGTTTACCTGATACATGTTTTATTTTAAAGTACAAGTGGAAGTCTGAGCACAGAATAGATCCATTTAAGCAAACAGACAATGCAGACTTCATAATGTTGAAGAGACGTAAAAGGTGTGTTTCAATAAATGTGATGCAATAAAACAAGAATATTACCCTGGTATTTTATATCAGCCGTCACTTGCCCTGTACTCCAATTAATCACCATTATTTCTCTGAAATTCCTGTGCTGATCAGCCGTTAGAACAAAATGTTTTATATGGCTACATTTCGTTGGATGCGCTAGAGTTTGTGCAGTGAGATGCAATAAGCCTTGGTGTGTCTGTCCTTGCTGATGCTTTTAGCAGCAGCGTCCGTTTTGTCTACATTCAGTCTCCCGCTTTTACTTCTATGCTGTAAATTCTTCTGCAAGACTGACCTTTTTTTCCTCGCGCAGACGGATGTAGACACACAAACACACTCACCCCATTACTGTGTCCTCCATTAGCTTGTGCGACTTATGATAAAGACAGCCGCGCATTTACTTCTTATTCATGCAGTGCTGGAGTTAAAATAGACCAAAGGACTTCAGAGGATTATGTTGAGGCCAAGTGTCCCTTTAAAAATAACCTCCATATTGTTTACAAGTCACAGATGGCATTGACCTGCCAAAAGACTCTACTTTCATGCTCCATGCAAAGCCAACTTCTATTTGACCGGCCTATTTTGTCTGGGGTGGAGGTTGTGTGGGTTTCCCAGTATACTCTGGTCTGTGGTGATGGGAACTCTGCAGAGTACAGTGTTGATAAAGTTTGAGGAATGACCTTTAACCATGAGTCCAGTTTGTAAGAAAGTTGCAGGATGAGATATTCTCTGTTGTGTTTTTGAGGCTTTTGAAATAATTTAGGACATATTTGAAGACAAAAACTAAAGAGATGAGCTGTGTTTATTTTCAACACACACAGGGTGACATATGTAGTGGTTAGCAGCTTTATTAGACCACCTGTCCTATTTGCAGAGGTGGGTAGTACTCCGCTACATTTACTCCTTTACAGGTACTTGAGTAGTATTTTTTTAAATAAATAAAAATACTTCAGAGAGTAGCTGTTTTTCAGAATACCTTCTACTTTTACTTGGTTACATTTGGGATGAAAAACATCTACTTCTGCTCAGTTTATTTGGCTACAAGTTGAGTAGAAAGCTTGAAGTAATATAGTCCATTAACCTTAAAAATACAAATGACCTAAATTGTCAAGTAAAGCATTAAAGTTATAAAATAAAGCAACAAAATGAGCAAAATTACCAAATAATAAAAAATAATCAAGAAAACTGAAGAATGGTTAAGTAAATGATAAAATTAGGGAACATAATAAACACAAATAACTAAAGTAAGCATGAACAAAGAAAACAATGAAGTAAATTAAAAATAATCAAGAAGTCCACAAAATAAGCAACAAAATGTGCAAGAATGTGCAAAATAATCAAGTAGGCCAAGACTGAACAAAAGTATTTGCAAGAAAATTAGGAAAAGGGACAAATTGAGCAACAACATTGTATTAAGAGTCCAAACTAAAGTTTAAAAATACGAACAAAATACTGATAAAAATCAATGTATGAGGCTGTAATAAATTTCACGATATGAAGTCACTCAATACTTGAGTTGTTTTTTTGTTTAGTTGTCTTTTTTATGAGATACTCCTTTATTCGTGCTCACTCATTTATGTTTATGAGTGCTTCTATTTGAGTCAGTTGAATTAGATGGTAACAGCACTTTAACTTGAGTACTGTTTGTGTGTACTCTACCCACTGCTGTGTGTTTGTCTCAAAGACCATCCAGCATCATCAAGTGAATGTGGACTCTTTCCTGTTCAGTGACTTCTTGACATGTTGCTGTTTTGAACTGGGGTGAAACAAATGACATACCTTTATACTTAAATTTGAGTCAGCATGTTGGATTTCTCCGAGAAATTAAGCAAAGCATTCAACAACTAAAACACATTTTAAATAACTGTAATTTGGCATCTTGATCAGTAAGAATGGGCTTTTATTTAACCATAAACTTGAACTTTATGGATAACAACAATTTTGTTGTATCATAACAAACATAATTTGAGCTTGTGCACACTGGCGGATTAGCCATTACAGAAATAGAAACTGATATTGGTAAATACCAGTAAGATGTGATATTAACCTCACATTGGGTGTAGGACTGGGTGGCGTATTCCATATATTACCACAGCTGATTCTCACCTTGATGTAGAAATGACTGTCTTCAATATTGATATAGTCATGTAGTTGGGTAAAACCAATGCACAATTTCACTTCTATCTCCTATAGTGCTGCTCTCTCGCTCTCCTCTCCTCATGACAGGATGCAGCATTAATGTAGTAACTTTTCTGGAGCCAGGCTACAGGGATTTGTCGTGCTAAGTGTAACCCTGGGAGTTAGTGTAAGGTGTTTAGATGACACTGTAAAGTTCTGATCATGTGATGGTGTCTTTACCATCAACTGTATACATTAGTGGACAAAGTGACTGTGACGTAGCCCATTGGTTTCTGAACAACTGTTTCGAAGCCAATCAGGTTGTCACTTCCTGGATGACATTTGGAGCCAAACACAAGATGTGGCCATATTTGGATGAATGGCAGCAGAGCTACAGGAGCATAGTATGTCAGGGGTCTTATGGGTAAACTACCGGTAATACTAACTGCTTGCTTACTGACATGGAAAAACTTCACCAGTCATTGCCAAACAAAGTCATATTACCGTACAGTGTTGTTAGTCTGAGCACTTACCCACAACAACAGTCAAGAATATCTCAGGTAAAACTATGCTCTATTGAATAGAGGAGCCAAAGGTCTGACTTGGTTTGACTCTGCTGGCAAGTCATCATACCATAGTGACCTGTCAAAACCCAGCATGATTTGTCAGATTATTTGCCATAGTAACTTATTAATGGAGAAAAAAATTAAAGATGGACCACTGACTCACCTATTAGAGGGTCCACATAAAATTTTGAGACCATGATGACTTATGGCAAAAATTTATTAACTTAGTTTTTTCAGAGTCAAGTCCAAAGTAACTCTATAGGAGTCTGGGCTTCTTGGAGGAAAGTGAATGGTGCCCCAGTGGCCAACGGTGATATTACAACTTTTAAATTCCTTCCGCATCAGCTTCACTGCACAGCTCACTGGTCTTTACAGAAGAAACAGAAGCAGGTGATCTGAAAACATGGAGCGGATCATGGATTGCCCTGTCAAAGTAAGAGACTTGCTGCACTAACAATGAGTTTACATAGTTTTTCAGTTTACGTAGTTACATAGGTTGTCTTAGAAATTTAAGCACCCTTTGGAAGGTTTTTCCTTTTTCTGTAGGAGATTACTTTTTCCCCAAGAGCAAAGCTATGAATTCCTCTTCCCTTGCTCAACTGTTATTCCTTGTGTCTGTCTCAGAGTGGAATGTGCTTTGGGAAGTTTTCAACACCTCTGAGACCAAGCAGGAAGAAGGAGGCATTCTGACTTGTGCAGCAGAAAGCCTCACTCACATCCGCTCGGCTAATGCCTCACAAACAAAGACCGTTTTGTTTGTGAGGAGGAGTACAAGAATTTTGCAGAGTATCTCAGGCTGACTCATATTATTTGATCACTCGGCTCTGATTAATCCCACTCCTTCTCTTTTATCATGACCCAAAACTTCAGTCTGGAAACATTAATTAGTGCAGGTCAGAGTAAAAGCTCAAGTAGAGTTCGTCTGTAGTATCAGTGCTTCGTTCCCTAGTGGCAGAATGGAGGAAAAGGTGTATTTTTTCTGTTTGCACCCTCTCTGTGTGCGCCACTACTGTAAGGCCATGATAGGGGTAGTGGAGTGGAAACACTTAGGCAGCGATTTTGGTTGGAAGCTGTGTAGAATCTGTGCCAATTTAACGAGGCCTCCAGCAGAAGGGAGGGCGAAGAAAAGGGGAACGAGGGCAGAATGGAGGAAAGCGATGGGGGATACTGGTTTAAAATAGAAACAACTTCTTAGACATGTACTTTTTACCTCAGTAAAGTACTATCTAATATGCTGATTTAAGATTTCCCACTGTAACCTTATTAATGTCTAGTAAACAAGAAATACCCCGTGTATGAAGAATCTTGTTTTCTTTTAAGGTCACTCAATGATGCTCCTACTCTGAAAACTGCAGATTAAGTATTTTCATAATCCCCTCAGAGTGTTCCACCAAGCATTGTACGTGATCTTTTAATTGTGTGGAAACAACAGTGAACTGTAATGTCTACCATCTGCCCAGTATTGTTCATGGTGTACGATTGTCAAAGTCAGTGTTTTTGAAGCATTAAGTATGTCTAGGGACAGTCCAGTAGGAGGAAAGGGTACAGGATTCATATTTGGCTTTAGTGTGAAATGTTAAAGGAAATGTACCAATGTAGTCACATTTTTTAAAAAAAATGTTAAGGTTGTACTGTGTTGGGATTTCACTTACATTACCTCCTTTTAAAATTCATAACAAAATCAGAAAATCCTGAAAATTACAGTGTAAGAACTGTCAGACCGAGTTAAATGTAAGATTAGAAAATACAGTTTATTTATCTAATCATTGAGGAACAGCGTTTGAGGTCGTTTTCACACAGAGTGGTCTAATAGACTTGGTACAATTAGGGACTTGGTTTGATTGGTTTGTAACATTCAGCTGGTTTGCTTTCACAATGCACTTTGTCAAACAAACAGAACCTTGTGAACAACGTATTCCCCTGCTTGTCGGTTGTGTGCCAAGAATGGCATGTAGTTCTTCGTACCAAGAAAACTTGTTTTTGTCTTCTCTCAATCTGGCACTTCTTCTAAGCATGACATGCATGTTTATATACCGTTGGCAGACTTTTTCACCTTTGTGCAGCACTGCTTTACTGTACAGGTGAATTCCAGAGTGGCTATTTTCCCACTAGTTAGTTTGTGTGACTTTCAGCTGACGATATTTCTATCAGAGCTGTTACCTCCTCCTCACTCCACGTCTGACTGCGAGCCATTTCTTCTGGCTATCGTGCTACTAGCGCATTTGTTTTGGTTGTATTTACCACAATTCCCTTTGTTGTAGTCTGCGTCCTGCCTTTGGTTCACCTGAAGTGGACTTAGACAGATGTTTTAAGGCAGATCAGAGTTCTCTTCTTTTATCTGCACAACAGTTGGATTGTGTATTCACTCCTCCCAAATGAACCAGACTTTCTGAGCAAACAAACTAGAGTTCGATTAAACAGGGTTTGTGTGAATGCAGCCTAAAAAACTTTGCCAGATTTAGTGCCGTCTGCAATTTCTGGGCAAATAGGCACAACAGATAAAATTAATAAAAAAAAACAAAAACAGCAGTTGCATATCTAACATACTGAGTGTAAATATAAATCTCAAACATGCTCTTTCTCGGGTATGTTGGAGAACTACATACAAAGAACACGGAAGACTAAAGACCAGCTCTTTTGAGATACTCGTATTACAAACTGAATCTAAATTAAAGACAGTTTTGAGTGAAATATATTTAAGATCTGAGACTGTCAGGGTGAGCAAGGACTTGAGACTCAAATCTCTTCTCCTCTTTGGAAGTGTCTTATGACTAATCTGCAAATACTGAAGGAGTAGATGACAATGATACAGGCCAGTTTAAAGGAAACACAAAACACAACCTTGTGCAAGCAGTGTTTAGGATTTTGAGAGAAAACCCAACATGAGCGAGTTATGAGGAAGGATGGAGAAGGCATGGATTTGTCGACTGCAGTGCCAGTAGTTATAATAATATAGTAACACTATGTGATTGGGGCCTTGAAAGATAATGGTTGCCATAAACAACCACATTCCTGTGCCGTGTTACAGCAGCAGAGGGTAACAGCAAGTTCAAATAGGTTGATTTCCACTTTCGTAAGGTGTATTATTTTTTTTGCATTTTCTTCCAAGTTCTATGCTGATTTCTCGCAGTTGGTCATAGGGGGTACTTGGCAGGTGTGGAGGGGGCTGCCAGCCAAATACATAGCCACACACAACCACACATAAAAGCCCCTCTTAGTTATGAATCACAGCTGTAATTAAGATGGTTATATTCCTGGCTCAGTCTGAGGAATGTTAGAGCGGAGTGTGTCGACTTTATGAAGACACTCATCCTGTGAGGCATTTCATGGTGGAGGTTTACTCATTTCCTTCCTAAGATGACACATTTACCCATTTACATTTACAGAGGAAGCAAAAGCACACTCAATCTTTACTCAAGTAGACAATACAGAAACTTGTTAAAGTAGTAAATGTGCCCATTTAACTTTTAAATCATGGGCATTCTAATGTACAAGTTCCAAAAGTATAAAGTATGCTTTTGAAGACATACCATATCAGATTTAATGAACCATTTGCAGTTTTACTGTACTGTCTGTTTCTGATGAAAACTAACTGAACCTTATGTTATACTGATGTAATTTGCAACTATGAAACCATTCTAACTGAAAACGATGAAGATTAACTTTGGTCCAATGTGCACATCAGTGTTCCGTGTATGCAAAAGAATGCAAAACACCTTTTCTCTGCTGTAAAGTTTTTTTTTTTTCGTTTTTGGGCCATCTTCTACTTTATTTTTGCCTTGTTAAATTGTTGTTTATGCTGTTCTAGCAGATGCGTCAAGAGATAATCTTTTTCTGTGTTATTGCAGATTGAAACCTGCACAATATGAGGAAAATCTGTGATGAGAAATGACATTCACTATAATTCTTATTGTAATATTGATTGTAAATTAACTGGTGGCAACTGAGCTGACAGCTGGGGCTTTGTCAGACTAGTTAAATGTTCAGGTGAATGCATGGCACATGCAACTAAAGTGATTTATTCGTTGCATCTCAGCTGGCCTTTTATAACAGTGGTTCTGAAATCGTCTTAGTCGTGACCCACATTTTTCAGTGGCCATCAACATGTGTCCTGCTTTTGTAGAATTCAAATGAGACAAATGCATTTCTCCTGTAAACTACATACAAGTGTCTTTTGATGAAAATGTACATATATTCATGAATGCATTCCAATTTAGAACACATACTAATTCAAACATTTTGAAACAAATGAAGGAAAATGAACAATTAACAACATAATACAAACTGTGGTGCAACCTGTCCACTTTCAATCGGATATCTGTTACCATCTCAAATGTTACTGCAGATTCATCATTAGATAAAAAGCAATAAAATATATGGACAACCCATTCAGATCAATCTATAATCCACTTTTGGATCCCGACCCATCACTTAAGAACCACTGCTATACAACGTGACCATTGCACTTACTCATATTACCTTGAGAGTGAAAATGTGATTTGTCAACACCAGTGTTGGGGGGTAATGTGTTACTTTGGTAACACGTTACAGTAATATATATATACTTTTTTTATAGTCTGGCTAGGGATGCAACACATACACAGGAGCGACTAATATATTAAAATATTTCACGTGTTCATTGTTTTCACACTGACAGCCGTCAGAGGGCACTCCAGCCTTGTGTACCTGCATCTGCCGCACCTATATCACTGACAATTTAAAATGTAAACATTACCGGTAACGACCATATCTGCCGCCATCCCTGGAGGCTTAACCAAAGTACTCCAGCCACTTGACATCTCGGTGAACTGGAGCTTTAAGGCAGTTTTGTGTCACCTGTGGGAGCAGTGGATGATGGATGGAGAGCAC
>JAQQAE010006362.1:0-16764 GCA_029823295.1 Pseudamia nigra
GGCATGCTGGTAGGATTGAGGAGTTCCTCGAAGTATTCCTTCCACCGATCCACAACGTCTCCAGTTGAGGTCAGCAGTACCCCGTCTCCACTGTACACAGTGTTAACAGTGCACTGCTTCCCCCTCCTGAGCCGCCAGATGCTGGACCAGAACTTCCTCAAGGCCGTTCGGAAGTCATTCTTCATGGCCTCACCAAACTCCTCCCACACCCGGGTTTTTGCCTCGGCAACCGCTGAAGCCTCGGCAACCGCTGAAGCCAACCGCCTTACGGCCACAGCTCCGAGCAATCTATCAGTCTAAAATAAATGAACCACAACTCACAGGTTACTCACTAGTACTTATACTTGAGTCACTATAGTTATAAAGTAATAATACTTTTACTTGAGCATCATTTCTTTATATTCTGCCCACGATTGATTATAGGAAATACACCTACCTTGTGTGTATTTCAAGAATAAGCTTAGTGAGTTTGGTGGGTTAACGCCCGAGCTGCCAAATCAAAAAGTCCCTTGTTGTAGCTGTGCATAAATAAATGTAGACAGTTGATGGTCTTTAAGCGTGATTGCTGAAGGAAATTTATTGGAGGTACCCTTTTAGCAGTACCGAGTTAATGTAAAATCTTCTATTCAGCTGGATTGGTCTCTCTACAGGATATTAAGGGAGTGATTTAGTGCCACAGCCAAGGGAAACACACTGACCCAGTGTGTTTGGGGTGCATAAAAGCTCTAACTGGGCCTTCTGCGATGTGTTGATAGCGTCAGTGATGACTGGGTTCTGAAGTGGCTGCGGCTGACCGACTCTCTGACCAAGTGAGTGGGTTTTCAGCATTTCCTATCAGCAGCCATCTCTCCAGCTTTTGCTGTCTGCTCTCTCTGGTTTAAGTGATAGAGCTGTCAAGCTGGAGAAACTCCCATTTCAAGTCCTCCACACACGGTCTATCTGGAGGGGTCACAGTGATAGTGCGTACTTGCACAGGCACCCGTACACACTCATATCTGTCCTGTGTCTATCATGATGTCTGAGTATTAACGGAATTTGTGTCAAGTTTGGAAGTGTGGAAAAAGTCATGTCAGCAATCTCATAAATGTGGAAAAAGCACATTTGTATTTTATTTTTTCAGTTGCCCTAGTTCATGCATTTGGCTACTCACTTGGCTATTTTACCTTTCAGCAGTTTTCCTGACATTCCAAAACACTAAAGTGATCAAAACATTTTTAGCTGCCTTTTTATGGTTGTCTTATTGTTATTTTATTTTACACTTCCTCCTGTTTAAGCCTGCCATGACACATTGTCTCATGCCTTATTTACGTTGATGCTGCTGCAGTTGCAACATTCTGTCCTGCTTCTCCCTGCTTGCATCCTTCCCTCCCTTCTTATTTTCTCTCTCTGCTCTGAGAGAGGTAGTGTGTCTGCTGAATGGCTTAACATGCATGCTGCAATCTTGTCTGTAGCTTGAATTTAACATAAACCCTGCTGTTAAGCCTGGAAAACGCATTCATGAGAGGGGTGTTACAGAGAGATGTTGGAGCATGGGTTTTCTTGGTAAAATGTGAAATGAGGTGTTTACATCATAGAGGAAATTCTAAAACATGCTGACTCTTACCTCTTCTGAAAATATGCACATGTGTGTCTGACTGTGTTCTTCTCATTCTTCCATAATGTTCTGGTGCTGTTATTGCATATTTTCCAGTTATTTTTATCTCAGCATGTTGACAGCTTATCAGCGCCTTTGCTTCTGCATGAATTATAGTGGTTGCCCAGAAAATGCCTTCAAAAACAGTGGTTCACTTATGTCTGAAATGTGTGCTTCAGTGTTTCATGTTGTATGTTTAAAGATACAATTCAGATTGTTTGACATTACTCACATGCACACCCACTCAAGTTATTTCAAGCATTGTTTCTCTGTTGAGTCTGCTCAGTTAATGTAGTGTCTGCAAAGACCACCCAACCCTGTCTGACCCCTGTCCTATTACCATGCATTATGCATAGACCTATTCCTTAAGTCCCATAAATGCAAAAGCTTCCCTTGAAATAGAAGAAGTTACAGTGTTGCCATGTCACAGTGAGGTTTTAGCTACAGACTTCAGCTATAAACTCAGTGTTTGACATTTTTACTTTAATCTTATATGCACTTCTTGTAAAGTTTCTTCATGCAGGATTCATACATGTATAACAAATCTGTTGATTATTAATCATAGTTTAGTGGTAGAAAACATATTTCTGGAAAGATGCTTGAATAAGTGCATTACTGCATTGATCCTCACTTTGCAGGCACACAGACTTGGATTGAAGGTTTTATATTTTGGAGCACCTAGAAATAACAAAATGTTTTTCTCTCTGCGTAGGCTTTTGAAGAGTTTGGATGGATTTCATTTCTAATTTGTCTCTGCTTTTGTCTTACAGAAAGAATGGCTTTGCCTCAACTGTCAGACCCAAAGAGCCATGTCAGGTCAGCTGGGAGCCACGTCACCTCCAGCTGTGACTTCCCCAAAGAAGCAGCCACCAGATCCTGCTCCCTCTACCACCACCCCTGCCCTTGCTTCTATAGATAGCAAACCTGTAGTAGAAACACCAACTCCTGACACCAAGGTAGCACCCACATCCACCCCCATGCTAGATAATGCTAGTGTTAGTTCCCCACCTCCTATTATTAGTAATCAGGAACCTCAGTCTAATGAACAGAAACAACCACTAGAACAAGAAGCTCCCATTTCAGAAGATGTAGGCAAGAGTATCCCTGAAATGTCAGCAGTTGAGCACCAGCAGAGCAGCTTAGAAAAAGTAGACTATCCTAAATCAGAGACAGACCTGCCATTTAATGCTGATCGACAAACACAGAGTTCCAGTGTCAGTGAAATTGCAGAGATTCAGGAACAGCAGAGTGGCTCAGAGAAAACTGTAGAGGAGCATCCTCTTCCTATGGCAAGTGAGATACAAAATCAAGTGACTAATACTGGTTTAGACAACACAGGCCTCACTGAGATGGAGCCGAATCCCAACATGGTTGAAGCCTCAGCTCTCCCTACAGATAATAAGAAAGTGAGACCCACTTCAGAAGTCTGTGCAGAAGAGACACTAAGTTCAGCTGAACCAAAGCCTGCCTCAGTTCCTGAAGTCACCACACAGGATGTTCGGTTTCCAATGCTAGATCTTATAACTGCTGATGTAAAAGAAAATGTACTAGAAGTGGGACTTACTCAGGCAAATGAGATACCTCAGGTAAATCCAATAGATCAGACAGCGACCAGTGCAGATATTCAGATTGATCATATAGTCTCATCAAAACCTAAGACTGAAGGTGTAGCATCTGACAGCAAGAATGAAATTACAGAAAACAAAACAGATTTACAGCCAACAATGGAGAAGGCTGCTTCCCACATTCCAGTTGAGGTTGGAGAGAGTTTAAGTCCTCCAGTGCCTGTTGACAAAGTTGAGGTACTTAAGCTAGATGTGAGAAAAGAATTAAAACAGCAGCCAGCACAATACACAGACACCGAATCCTTGCAAAAAGCAAATGCAGACAGTTGTATCGAAAAAAAAGTTTGTGATAATTTAATTGCTAAAGGTGAAACAGTTAAGCAGGAAATACATCAGAAATGTTCTATGGAACAAACGGATCAGGTCAAACCAATCAAGAGCACTGCTGAGGAAAGCAGTTTTGAAGTGGAAGCTGTTGGAAAGGAAACTATTGAGCAGAGTGCTATTGAGAGGGCTGGAGTTGCAGATAAATCATGCGATGGAAAAGGATCTGAACCAGATGCATTTCAAATGAATGCAACTGCACAGAGAGTTACTGAGGTAAAATCTGTAGAGGGGAAAGCTTTTAAAGAAGAGGAAACTAAACAGAAAACAGCTGAAGAAATTGACCAGTGCCTTCTCCAGGGGAAGACTGATAAAGTACAATCAAGTTCACCGCGTGTATTTAGAAAAACAGAAGATGTTAGTCATGTTACGGAGAAAAAATATCCAGAAAGATCAGGAGAGGAAGCTAAAACAGTAACAAATGATGAGCTATCACCTACTGAAACAAGTCTCTCTGAAAAAACATCACAGCCAGAGAAGCCAAAGGAGATGCAACAACCTGTGCTTCCAGCAGAACTTTTAGCACAGATGGTGGAAAAGCAAACACCTACATATGCACAGTCAAAAGCAGAAGATGAGTCTGAGAACGCAAATGCGTGTGTTCAAACTTCTAGTGATCCTACTGTGAAAGAAAACGTGGATACCACAGAGCCCATGCGAAGTGTAGATGCTGTGTCACCCTCAGCCGTCACTGCTGAAATGCAAAACAACTGTGAGGAGAAACTCATGCAGACTGAAGCAGGCTCTGGCTCACAAAATGCAAACAGAACTGCTGAAAGTCAACAGGAAGTTCGAAAAGATCCGTTAGCTCCGGCAAGCTGTGATGAAAAACAGCTCCAGAATGTCACAAACAAAAAAGTGTCAATCACAGAGAGGGAAGAAATGTCTGACAAAAAGAAGACTGACTCACAGCCTGTTGTTGGTAATGTCAAGGAACCTATTTTAGTATCAGAGGCTGGCAAAAACAACTCTGCAGAGCATAATATAGGAGAGAGCACAATATCAAAGAAGGATGAAATATCAAAGACAGTTTCTAAAAATGTAGGTGTGTCTGTGTTAGATGTTTCCATCCCTCTAGCAAAACCTGATAGTAGGCAGGACAGTGGCTCAAAAGAGGAGAATACTTGCACAGAGAAGAAAATGGAGGATACAGTCCAGTGTCTGGTAATGCTGTGAAGCTGTAGTAGCTGAAGTAACCATATAAAAAATAGTGGTAGAATATTAGTGCTTCTTACTTTTGTACTGTATTTCAGACTAGATGGGTCAAGGCATGTGACAAAATAATTAACATGGGAGCATCCATCCATCCATTTTCTACCCCTTAATCCTCACAAGGGGGTGCTGGAGCCTATCCCAGCTGCTTGAGTGAAGGCACATGGGAGCATACTGTAGATATTAAACAGCTTCTACAAATTTCCTATAAAGGAATATTTATTATACAGTGGTGCCCCGGCTAACAAATTTAATATGTTCATTGGGTGAATCATTCATTAGCCAGAGCGAGTTTTTCCATAGGGATACATGTAAAACCAATTAATCCGTTCTGGATCCATGACAAACTCCCATGTAAAGTATGTATTACACACCCATATGTGCACATTTATTGATATATGAAGACACTTACCAGAGAGACAGCCATTTTTCTTAGGTCCCGTGATGAAAAACACAAAATGAAGCAGTATTTTATGTGAAAAAGTGAAAAAAGTAGGTGAACCAATAGGTGGAAAGATTCATAACCCGAATTACGAAAACCGAAATTCTACGGGCTACAAAATCCGTAACCCGAAACATTCCCATTAGCTGGGACACAATTTTGGCCGAAATTTTTTTTGTTACCCGATTTTTTTTTGTTGGTAGAAGCATTCGTTACCCGGGGCACCACTGTATTTATGTTTGTTTATATAAACCTCTCAGTTTCCATGTTATGATTTCAGAATCTTCTCAGTATTAAAATGTACATTCTATGTCTTTTACAGAATCATAGAATGTTGTACATTGAGCTTCTGTATCATTTTTAATTTTTATGAAGAATAGCATTTTTAGGATTTTAACTATGTGAATTTCACTGAAATATAATCATTTTAGTATCATCTCAGGAAAAAGCATAATGGTGATCTTTTTCAATCCACAGGAGACAATGGAAACACCGAAAGAGCCTGGAAAGAAAGAGGTGGCAGCCAAGGAGGGAAGTCCCACCAGCCCCTCAGATTTAGCAAAGCTAGAGAGTACAGTCCTTCCCATTCTTGAGGCACAGTCAACCACACAACCAAAGCAAGAGGAAGAGAAGTCCACTGACACTCCAAAGACAAGGCGTAAATTAGAGGTGCTTCCTCTCTCACCAGAGTCACCTAGCTCGGAGGATGACAAAGAGCTTTCAGAGAAAAATGCTAAAAGCACAACAAAGAAAAAGCTCCTTATGCCCATGGATGTCAAGGGTGATTCACTGGATGACAGCAGTGAAAGCGTTGGAAAAGAGAGTCCTGTGTCAGGAGAGGATGAGGAATTCATCAGAAAACAGATCATGGAAATGAGTGAGAATGAAGATGCTTCTCCTTCTGATGAGGAAAGCCTGACACGGCGAAAGATCAGAGAGAATGAGAGGAGACAAACTGAACAGAAGAAAATTGAATCTGTAGAGAGGAGTGCTTCAGGAAAGGCCCGACGTCTTACTAAAAAGACCACTATAAGTCCAGATGATGAAGATAAGCAAATCCACAGCTCCTTTGATAAACCTGATATAGAGACAGTGGAAGGAAAGGAACCAAAGCAAGAAGACTGTCAAAGTGTCCCTGCAGTTCGAAAATTCCAGACTATGGAGCTGAATGCAACCAGCAGTCCTATCCCTATACATACTGCTGATGGAGAGCCAGAAATAGAGAGCCTTACAGACTCACCAGATGATCGGTCTAAAGGTGAAGGGTCATCCAGCCTACATGCATCTAGCTTCACTCCTGGCACATCTCCAACATCCCTCTCCTCACTGGACGAAGACAGCGACAGTAGTAGTCCTAGTCATATCCGTACCGGTGAGGGTAAACAACCCAGGAAAGCTAAACACAGACAACCTGGCCAGGTGCTGCCAACTATTGAAGACTCTTCTGAAGAAGAAGAATTACGTGAAGAAGAGGAGCTGCTCAGGGAGCAAGAAAAACAGAAGGGCTCAGGGAAAAAATCTAAGAAAGACAAAGATGACATTCGATCCCAGAGAAGACGGGAGCGTCCAAAGACGCCTCCAAGCAACCTCTCTCCCATTGAAGATGCCTCACCAACTGAAGAACTGAGACAAGAGGCTGAAATGGAGGAGATTCGACGATCATCTTGCTCTGATTTCTCCCCCAGTATTGAATCAGATCCTGAAGGTTTTGAAATCTATGCCTCAAAAATTGCAGCAGTCCAGAAGACCTACCAACTGCCAATATCTGTGTCACTTCACTCCCCAACTGATGATCAAAGCACTAACAAAGCACAGAAAAAAACCCTCAAATCTGCAGATGAAGCTTATGAGGAAATATTGTTGAGAGCTAAATCTCCAACAACTGATAAAGGTGAAATCCAACTGGAAAAAGAGTCACTTTATGGAGGCATGCTCATTGAAGACTACGCCTATGCTTCTCTTATTGACAATTCAACCACTGATCAGGGGAGTCCAGAGAAAATTGTTATTCCCCCTCAGCCTAAAAAGCTAAGATCACCAGATGAAGTCTATGAGGACATGATAAAGAAAAGGAAGGAATTCATGCAGCTGGAGCAGGAATATCAAAATATGCAGCCAAAACAAGGAGACACCAATCCAGAAATTATTTTACAACCTGCTGAGAATTTATCCAACAAAAGCAGTACAATAACATTAGGCAAAGATGGGAAACCATTGTTGGATGCTGAAACTGCCTATGAAGAGCTAATGAAAAGAGTTCTGACTCCTGGAACTAGTCCAACTCAGCCAGAGGCAGATGTGGAAGGGGTTACATCTAGAAGAGCTCTCCATCCTATTCCAGACCTAAAAGTTACACAGTGTTCTTCAGGAGAGCTGTCTTCTGATGATGAGGGTTTAATTAAAAAAGAAGAGGAGCATTCTGCTGCATCAGACAAGGCACCAACCATAAGTCACCCTGACACAGCCATTAATGTGCCTGTGGTATCATGTGACTCAGATCAGCAGCCTCAGACTGCAATCACATCATCATACACTGATATTGTGGACTTATCTAATGCATTCCCACAAACATCAGCTCCTGTGATGCCTAGTGTATCACCCTTGCCCACAGTTCCCCAGTACACACCCAGTATTCCCAGTGTAGTGTCAACTGCCCCACCTGTGCCCCCTAAGCCAACTATCTTACGCAGGGCTAATTCTCAGGAAAAAACAGATCCACCTGTTGCACCGTCACTGCCTCCCCCTACCCCACCTAAACCTACTGTTTTCCCCAGGAAAGCTCCAATTCCACTTCCATCTCAGGCCTTAGTATCTCCAGGGAGGCCAGAAGCAGTTAATCTGACTACACTCCAAGGTCCACCAATGAGACCACCAGTTACACCAACGTATAAACCTCATGTTCCTCCCCCTGTTCCCCCAAAACCCTCCATTCCTACTGGGTTTGGGGAGGGACATAGACCAGCACATGCTGTAAAACCACCAATTGCACCAAAACCTGGATCACAGCCGCCTTCACCGGCCCATGCCCCACATCCTCCAAGACCTAATATTCTTCCCACTGGTCCTTCTGACACCGTCCTAAATCTAAGTCCCACTTCTGAAATCAAGTCATTTCAGCCTTCGCCAAAGTCCCCATCTTCTCCGAGATTTGCTAGTAATCTTCGTGACACATATGTGGTTATCACACTGCCATCTCAGCCCAGCTCTCCAGTAGATACTATTTCTACCCAAGCTCCATCCAGTCCTGGACCAGCCTCTCCATCACGCCAACCTCAGGCTCAAAGTTATCACCAAGCACAACCTTATCCACAGCAAATCAATCCTCAATCAACCAGGGTTCCTCTGGCATTCACACGAGTGACAGAATCCATAGAAAATCAGGAGATTTGTGGTTCAGAGAAACATGTGTCTAGTTCTTGTCATATAATTGAGGCTATATCAGCATCAGCACAGGCACCAGTGGTTACACCTAATCTTATCTCTCAAGTTGTCACCACTGAACTCCAAAGAACTACTGTCTCTGTTGTTCATGAAAGGACAACACCACCAGTGCCAGCTCCAAGGGCAAATGGTGTCCCAATCTCAATGGAGAAACCTAAGTCCCAGATACCAGCACAAAATGGACAGGCCTTCCAACCTTGTGAAGTGGTAGATCTCAGGACTATGAAGGCGGACCCAGAATCAGATATGAATGGTGTGGATCTGTCTGCTGGTCTAGACTCAAGACGCCAGTCCACTGCACCTGATATTAACCGTCAGAACAGTGCAGTACAGTCCCCTGTGGTCAACCTCAGTGCTGAATCCTCCACCGTGTCAATAGTGACTGACAGCATTACCATTGTGACCTGTGCTGCCACAATTCAGCGATGTGATAATGGAGTTCCCACACGCGTATCCTCAGTACCCCTGCAGCTGACAAAAAACAAAGCATTTGAACCTGTTTCTCAAATTGTTTATCGCCCAATTGATTCACAGCCCCCCACTCATGCTAGTACAGAGATCCCTATAAATCTCTCAGTTGGATCAAATGTAGGTGGAGGACTGTTCCAGACCACTCCTGTCACTATTGCACCAGCATCTGTTGCGAGTTGTGTAGCTAATGGATTAACTATAGGCACTACTACAGTAGCTGGAGCTGTTGACCTTAGTACAGCAAAATCACTCAACACTGTAGTCTCAGTTGATGCTGCTTCTACAGAAGTAGTCACATCTGTAATCACAGATGATGATGGAAAGCCAGTGGATCTGACAGCAGGGAAAAAAGCTGCATGCTGTGATATTGTATACAAGCTCCCATTTGCAGGAAGCTGTACTACGCAGCAACCCACCACCCCCTTACCTGAAGACCGTTTTGGATATCGTGATGACCATTATCAATATGATCGAACGCCTTATGGAATGAGAGGATTTGGTGGAATCAAACCTTCAATGTCAGACACAAACCTGGCAGAAGCTGGATTATTCTTTTATAAGAGTAAGAACAGCTACAATTTCAATGGTACCACAGAAGGTGCAGTAGATCTTACCTCAGCCAAGATTTCTGATTCAGGTCAGTGGAGTGATATTGCAGATCTGTCTCTTAAATGTCACTATGAACTGCCTCCACTCATTTATGGCTAATGTGGCATTTTTTTGGCTTGTTTAATTTTGTTTTGCATGGACAATTCATTTTTTCCTTTTTTGTTCTGTCAATATTTTTGCATGTGCCTGCATGCTATTACTGTACATCTTTTTAATGCTTGTTGCACTTCTCAACATTGTGTTCTTCCCCATTTTACATTTTTATAATATGGATGCAGCATGGTTTTCTTCAGCATTAAATCCCTCTGCATTATTTGGAATCAACTGATATTTTTGACTTTTAACAGGTGAGGCTGTTGACTACTCTAAGAAGGGAACATATGCAGGACTGACAATACCACCTTATTCTCAAGCCAGAGTCACAAGTGCTGTTGGTACACTTTTTGGTACAAGCAGTGTCTTGAGATCGTCAAATGGGATAGTCTATTCCTCTGTTGCAGCACCAGTCCCATCTACTTATGCCATTACCACCCAACCTGGGTCTATCTTCAGTACTACATACAACACCCTGTCAGGGATGCATACCAGTGATACAATGCCTTCACTCTCCAACCTTCAGAATGTGCCACTTACACGGTCACACAGTTTCCTTTCCACCATCTCCACCACTGAAGCAGAAGAACAAGGAGATGTACCTCTCAATCTTGAGATCTCTAGAGGTGGTACTACTACTGCTGATAGTGTCACCACTGCAACAACGTCTCTGTCCTTGGACACTTACACTGATGCATCCTTGGAGGCCATAGCAGCATCACTGGAGGCCCTGTCCTCACCTATGGTTCCTGGGGATGGCCAGTATCAGGCAGAGCGTGAAAGGCTAGAGATGGAGAAACTCAAACAACAGCGTTTGGCTGAGGAATTAGAGTGGGAGCGTCAGGAAATTCAGCGGTTCCGTGAGCATGAACAGCTCCTGGTACAGAAAGAACTTGAGGAGCTGCAGGCCATGAAGCAGCAGATCCTAGCTCAACAAGAAGAAGAAAGACAAGCTCACCTTATGATGCAGAAAGAGACTTATGCCCAGCAGCAGCAGCAACTTGAACAGATTCAGAGACTCCAAGAGCAGCTCCGTGTACAGCTGGAAGAGCAAAAGTTTCGACAGTTGTATCCAGGTGGAGACATACCTGGGCATGGCGTGCAGGAGGCACTTGTCTTAGGACCTGATGGTACAGTGTTGTCTCGTAAAATTACAGACAGTGGGTGTCAAACAGATGAAGAGGATGACACAGTCAGCAAAGCTTACACAGCTGGCAGAAAGAAAAGAAGTGCTAAAAAGAGTGTTGATAGTTGTGTGCAGACTGATGATGAAGATCAAGAGGAATGGGAAGCTCAGAACAGAAACCGACAAAGCCGACCTCGCACTGCCAGGGGAGACAGGGGTGGGCAGTCAGAGACGGCTATTCAAGCCCACACTGAAATCTCAATACAAACCGATACAGAGGGAAACATTATTATGGAATCTCGAATGGAGCTGTCAGACTCTGAAAGGACTTCACCAAAGAAACGACCTACCCCTTTAGAAATAGGCCAGTCTGGTAACCTCAAAGCTGACTCCTCCACACTTCAAGCTCATCCAAAATCCCCCAAAGTGCTCTATTCCCCCATATCCCCCTGTATATCCCCAAGCAAATCCCTTGAGTTTGTTTCCTATGAGAAATCACTTGGCGATACAAGCCCACAAAAGCTCAGAGGGAGTACAGAACCATCAAAAGCCACTCCAGCAAGTCCAAGGGGAAAAGCCATGCAAAGATCCATGTCTGATCCTAAGCCTATGAGTCCAACAGGAGAAGAGAGAGCAACATCTGGCACACAGTATGGTGACTATTCTGTGAGTACTACACATACCACTTGAACAGACTTACAACACACATAAAAATGACATTGGCTAAAATAAACATAAAGCAATGGTAACTTCAAGAAAATGCTATATTTGTATTTATCTCTAGGTTTGCACTCATTAAAAATAAGTCAGAATTTGTCTCCTGAGCTTTACTAATAAAATACTGTACAATATCAGCAGCTTAATTACGGTATGGTATGTATGGTGAGTCATTGAAACCTTTAGATTTTACACATATATTTTTTTGCATTGCTGTCTAAATCAATCTGATTCCCTAGTAGTGATGCATTATAAAGCTTGTTCTACTCACACAAGTAAATATAAGCCCAATGCAGGAAGTCTTAAATTACTTAAATTAGTTCACATTTAGTTATAGTGATTAGTCTGGAAAATGTATACAGCAGGACTAAAAGTAACACTTCTGCCCTACAGCAAAAGTTACCATAATATCTTCTCTGGGTTTGTGTGATAATGTGTGTACATTTTGCCATGCATCTTAGGTATAATTAGTACAGATGTCACCACAGAGCTTACTTTAGATTAGATTCCTCAGAGCACAAAATATATGGTGTGGATTATAAATTTAAAAAAGGAATTTCTTAGCAAAGGTAATAAAATAAACATCTAGTTGTAGATGGTAAACTGTTTCCACCACACCCAAGTTGTACAAGAAAAATGTTGATTCTTCCATATTTTTTTGTTGTTGTTTGTATTCCTGGAGTATTGGCGTGGTTTATCATGAAGTTTTAATGTAGATATGGTTTGCAAGCACAGGTGGATGAAAAGAGATTTTTTTTTAATTTGTAGATTTCATACGTTCCCTTTGGTATCTACTGTGGCTCAGACTTGAAACTCGTACAGCCTATGCATAAAACAAGGGGGAATAAAGCATTCAGGAAATATCCAACTGAGAAATGTACTGTATGTCTGAAATGGCCAAAAGTTAAGGCTGAAATGAGCTTATGAATCACCTTTTGGCTCAAAATGACAGAGGAGTGTTAATTACCTGAGACATACAAAGGAGACCCAGTTGATGTTTTTGTGTTAAACAGTTTAACAGTAACCACCACATTTTACTATTTTCATGTCTTAAAAGACTACAGTCAGTTTTATTTTTCCCTGTTTTAATTTAATAACATAATAGAGATCATAAAGCAAGTAACAATATAATGAATAGGCTAATTTTAGTAGTGCATTTCAGAGATGATCATTTTTCAAAATCTGCAGATTACATATCCAGCAGACTAATTTAATTTGGAGATTAGTCAAACCAATTTTAATTCCTACATTTTTCTCTTCTTTTGCCTCTCCATTAGGGCAAAGGCTCAGGTGGCACACCAACAGGCACTCAAAAGAAGGTGAAGAGGACACTCCCCAATCCACCCTCTGAAGAAGAGTCCACTGCCACTGGCCAGACGGCATACAGCACTGGTTCTGCTCGGCGACGAATGTGTCGTAACTCAAACATGGCACGTGCTAAAATCCTACAAGATATTGATCGTGAATTAGATCTGGTGGAGCGGGAGTCTTCCAAGCTCCGGAAAAGACAAGCAGAGCTAGATGAGGAGGAGAAAGAGATTGATGCTAAACTTAGGTACTTGGAGATGGGCATTAATCGAAGAAAAGATGCTCTACTAAAGGAGAGGGAGAAGAGAGAAAGGGCATATTTACAGAGTGTTGCAGAGGACAGAGACTATATGTCAGACAGTGAGGTTAGTAATATACGGGAGACAAGAGGTGTTCATGAAGGTGGAGAAGATGAGGAAATTGAAAGTCATGGTCTTGAACGTCCCAGGACAGCACCACAGTCAGAATTGGATGACTTTGTCCCACCTCAAACCAAGCATGAGTATGGAAAATACTCCCAGTACCAATATTCTCAAAGCCAGTACCAGCAATCTCTTTACCAGACTCCCCAGTCCTACCAGTCACACTCTATCTACTCCTCTGTGCCCTCACTCACTAGCTCTCAACAGCAGAGTTACCACCAGATGCTTCTGCTTCAGCAGAAGGCTGCCAGACAAGCAGCCCTCCTGTCAGAGCTGGATGCAACTAAATATGACGTAATTAATCGCCAGCCTGATCCCACTTCACCTTACCTTGGTGTCAAGTATGACAAATATGGCAACCACCTTGACCTCAGAGCCTTGGAGGTAGGAAGCATCGCAGGTACCCCTTTGTCAACTGTCTCTGATTCCTATTACACAGATGTAGATCACCATGCACCTAGGAGTTACATGCTCCTGGAAGATGCTGCAGAGCTGGCTAAGGGTTCCACAGGATTATCATCATCTTATAGTTTAGCAGAGAGAGAGCTGGCGAAAGCAGAGAAATTACTGCGGAGGAGTGCTGCCGATCTGGGGTCTTCTGACTATTTGGGCTCATCTTCTAGACTACATACATTTGGAAAGACCCCTGATGAGGAGGATTCAATGGAGGAGCCCTATGAATTAAAACTCCTCAAGCAGCAGCTCAAGCAAGAGTTTAGGAGAAGTACAGGAGGGACTGAAAACTTAGATCAACTATCAGGCCTCTCCCAGCACTATTACACACCAACCACTGGCATCTCTAGTTACTCCCAAAGACATTATCCAAAGTCAGAAAAGTACAGTATTAGTCGGCTGACTTTAGAAAAGCAGGCAGCTAAACAACTTCCAGCATCCATGCTGTACCAAAAACATAAGACTCCACTTCTGGATCCTAAAATATCATCAAAGTATTCTTCAATAGCAGACAGCAGAGGTCTAGAGACAGACTATACCAGCTACCTGGGATCTACCAGTGGATCCCAAAGATCCAGCCGTCTTATGCAAGACGAGATCACCTTCGGCCTTCGTAAGAATATTGCAGAGCAGCAGAAATACCTAGGATCCACGTTGGGTGCCAACTTGGCTGGATCACTAAACTTAGGCCAGAGCTTGGGTTTGGACTCTGCTTATCCTAGTGGTAGCCGATCAAGACCATCATCCAGGCCTACATCTTGCTATGGTCTAGATTTATCTATCAAAAGAGACCCTTCTAGCTCATCTCTAAGGCTTAAGGGGGATGGTGAAGCATCTGGAGATGGACCAACTTATCAAACCCCCTCTGGTCGCGCCAAACCTACCAGTCTCCCTATAGTACAAAGTGGGCGTGGTCGAATACCCATAGTGGCACAGAACTCTGAGGAAGAGAGTCCACTGAGCCCTGTAGGACAGCCTATGGGGATGGCCCGAGCATCAGCTGGACCTCTTCCACCCATCTCTGCAGATTCAAGAGACCAGTTTGGATCCTGCCTGTCCTTACAAGACTCCCAGCAGCAGCAACATATCAGGGAAGAGCCAACAAGGGGTAGGGGTTATGCACTGCTGGATGACCTTCAGGGCACCATGTCAGATAGTGAAGGTAAAAAACAGACTTTACTCATTTCCATGTTTCCTATTGAATGTTTAATCTTTGTGAGGTCTGGTTTTGCTTTGTCTTGCATGCATTTAGTGCTATTATGCAACGTATAGCTCTTTTCATTCAACCATAGATTGCATGTGTCTGTCACATTTCACATGTTTAAGTTCTTTAGCTTGAATAAATGTTTAATGATTTTGTTTTCTTGTGTCTATACATTTCCTCAATCTTTTGATATCTGTTGTGCATGCTTACGTGTCTTCTTGCATCCTATAGGTTTTGCTTGAATGTATCTTGTATGGATTGTGTCTCAGTTTTATTTTGAATATAGCTTAATGTATTTTCGTAATATGTCACTGCATGACACTCATAGAGCATAACTTTATGTTGCATGTGAAGTTTGTATCTATTGTTATTAAGAATTTCCACTGTCTTCAAATCCTGCTTGTTAAGCATTTAAGGATACAGTAGCAGAATAACCCTTAAGAAGTCACATTGGCTTTTTTAAAGGGATTATATCTTCAAATATATATTAATAATGTGCCTCCATTATTGGCAAAATGTATTAAACTGGTACAGAGATTCTGTCAGATGTCAGTGGTCAATGTGATGACATTCTAAGTGTTAGATGTATCCATCAGTAGTAGCAGATTGTAAGTCAAATCATTGATTGCTTCGAAGCAGGATAATTTTCATAATTTTGAATTTGCTGATGACCACAGGAAACAAATGTTTTTGGTTGCAACATCATCATATGTGAAATAAATATAATTTTTCACTTGCATGTGTGCTGCGAATGCTTGTCTGCACTGTGTATATTGTGAGACATCAGTGACCTCTTGTCTTTCTGTCCACTATTTCCTAAAGGTATTACTGCCTTAATCAAAAAGACCTTTCTTTTCTATTATGAACAGGTCAAAATTAAACTCATTAATACAGCAATACCCCTTGAAAATCAGATGAAAAGCACATTTACTGAGCAAACATTCATTTTTACTTTTATTCTTTTAATTAGTGTGAGGACACTATTCCTGCAGGTCATTAGGATTTTCTCCCATTAACACTTTACTTGGTAGTGGAGAAAGCATTTTATGCCTTATCATCACTAGAAGACTAATGACATTACAATATTAACAGCATTGGAAGAGACCCTTTTTTAGCAGATATTTAAGTACAAGCTGGCCACATTTCAGTTTGAATATGCTCTTAAACCATTTTTGATGTGGTGCAGTTATTTTGGTATATGTTTATGTTATTATCAGTGCACACTACCCATATTTATTGGTTCATTGACCTTATTCATGAGATATTAAACTTACTGTTTACAAGACAAGGACCGTCATGAATGGAACGAAAAATGTGACAATTTTAATGCTGACTTCCAAACTCTGGAAGTAACATTTTTTATGTCTCATTAAAATTTGAGTTTAATGATGCTAGCCTCAAGTTGTATTGAATACAGTAGAGCTATTTGTTAGTAGCTGTTTGTTATGGATATGGTCCCAGAATTTTGCATTGTAAACCCATTTGCCTTGATTCCAGCCCTAAGTGAGTCCATGATGGCT
This sequence comes from Pseudamia nigra, assembly GCA_029823295.1. NCBI lineage: Eukaryota > Metazoa > Chordata > Actinopteri > Kurtiformes > Apogonidae > Pseudamia > Pseudamia nigra. The sequence continues at coordinate 16,601 of JAQQAE010006362.1, forward strand.
TTGAACAGAGACGATGCGACCAATGGTAATTAGTTCAGTTCTTTAGTCTTACTGAAGCTGACATATTAACCTGCACTACAAGTCAAATGCATATGTTAATAAAATAAAAATGTTGGGGACTTAAATGCCAATTTATCTGAAAAAAATATATACAGTATACATTA
>JAQQAE010006363.1:0-16763 GCA_029823295.1 Pseudamia nigra
AAACATCTCAGCAGAACATTACAGAGGTTCTGTTAAGTTCTACAAAGCAGGTGTAATTTCCTTTAGTTACACAACTTTAAATTAGAAAAAAATTTATATTTTAATGTAAAATTAGTAATTTTAGTCGAGGCTTAACTGGAACCAGAATTTGTTACTTTAGTTATATAGGAGAGTCTAAACTATGGTCCCACAGATCAACCATGTTGCACTTCCTTGTTTCCTCAGTAGCTGAGAAGATACTCGCTCTTCTACTTTTTCTTTGTTTTCATTTTTTAGGGAGTGTCATCTAGTGTTTCGCTGCATTACTGTCACCTCCTATGTTTTGAGTGTGAGCCAGACACAGCAGAACCAGACTGAGGCTACAGGATCTTTCACATTTTCGCTGCTACCATCAGCAAAAGTGAGGTGAAGGACACTGAAGTGGCTACAATGTGCAGATGCTCTCTCATATCACATAAATCAAACATCAAAGTCAAGGAGCTTGATCATGACAATGCATCATGGGATAAACTTACACTTAAAATGCAACAGTAGTAGACTTCTTTATAGGACTAGATGTTATGGTCCCTACAACCCTAACATCCTGAATTTTGTTTTGCTAGTTTACTGTATTTTTCTTCTTTATCTATGAAATATTTCCAAATGAAAGCCAAACTACAGACTGATTCAAATATTACTGTGATTTTTCTGCTCATATAAAATTTTCCAGATAGCAGACAGGTAAGAAAAAGTCCTTATGTAAACTCTGACAGATACCACAATTGTGTGTGGTGAGCACAAACCTGATGTCTTCAATTATGGCTCTTTGAGGTTCTAATGTCTTCTCTGTGCTACTGGTGTCATCATTTTCATTAGAATCAGACATTTCTGCCCGCTCCTCTTCCTGACATTTTTCAGCTTCACTGCTGATATCTGAAGTCTCTCCATTAGAAAGAGAAGCCAACTCATACAGCTCCTCTTCGTCCTCTTCCTCCTCAGCCTGTTCTTCTTGCTCACCAGTCACTGCATCAAAACATACATCTGAAGTTATAAACAAAAGTCAAACATGTACTGTGCATTCCTGCAAATGTAGTACTTTCAATAACCTTGTTGTAGGCTGAGATGTGAGGAGGCAAGACTGGTGTTCATGAGGTCATTATCCTCATCATCACTCATGTTTGCACCTGACAGACTGCTGCTCTCCGAATCTACGTAGTTGGGCTTGAGGCAAAAAAAGGAAAAACTTAGCAGTCAAAAAGAGCAAAGTGCAATAAAAGATGTGATGACTGTTCATTTAGATGGGTTTTCTGACCTTGACCACTCTCATGAGTGCTGTATGAATGATGCCATTTTGACTCTGTGGTGGGCTCAGCTTTGTCTGGTAGTCCTTTACCCACTCCATAATGCCCAAGAGGATGCCCAGTTGGTGCAGACAGTTCACATGCTTTGGGTCAGACTGAGCCGCAGTGATCAGGACATTTTTAGAGGTCGTCTGGCCCAAGACTCTGGAAAAGGGCTCCAAAAACACCTACAAAGTAAATCACAGAAAAAACTACAGGCATGGGTGTCTTTAGTCTGAACTATGGTTAGTTTAAAGTGATGACCACCACCTCTGCTACAGTGTTAGACCAAGCCTAGGTTTCACAAAATGAAAGCCCTCTTGTGGCTAAAGTAGCATCAGTCCTACACACCATGTTTCACAAAATGCAAAATAACTCATGAATTGTATATTAGCTTTCAGAGGCAAACTGAATATTGCCTTTGCACTACTCCAAGGAACATTTAGGGTGTGTACAATAATGTTACATGAAATAGAAGCATGTTGAGTCAAAAAGTGCAGGACTTAGAGGTTATCTTTGGATAAGACTAGCCTTGTCAAGACCCTATAGTGGGCTGGTTTCATTTCAGAAGTTCAGTTTTAGTCTCTTGTTGAACTGATTTAAAGAGCCATTGAACAAGTAAAAAATGGAATACAATTAATTTATCTTCAAAAGATATTAGGCATGGTAAGTACCACAGACCTGGTGCAGCAGAGCCTTGCAGGTTCTAGTGGGAATTCGAACCAAACAGGCCAAAAGGAATTTGGCCACAGGGCTGTAACAAGACATATTCTCTTCAGCCTGGGAGAGATCTGACAAAACAAAACTTTATTAGTAATGATAATGTGTTCAGGTTGCACCTGAAGTGCATTATTCCCATTATAAAATACTGCTATCCAGCCATCTGGACAGACAATAAGAAATATCAATTTAAAAATCCCTCAACATAAAATCAGACAGACGACAAATACCTTCTTTAGCCACAGCTGTTGCCAAAGAGCCCTCCATGTGATTGGCCAGCAGGGCTGTGGGAGTGTTGGTAATGCCAAAAGCGACTACCATAGACACTAGGTGTCCAGCTGTGCCCACAGGGTCGAGGTTCTCTGTGGCCGTAGAGAAATACTTGTCTCCAGTGTCCGTGGTGATTCTGAGCAACAAACCTGGTGACACTTCAAGTGCTGCCAGACCTGTATCAGCTGTGATAAATGAAAAAGATTATAGTCGTCTAACTGGATTTGTGAAACCATTATAACTCTGGTTCAAATCCTTCTAGAAAATCAATCAAACAGGCATTTTTGAGGAAAACTGGGTTAAAGTAATATTTTCTATACAGGATGAGCGACAGTACATACATGAACTAAATGCATAGCTTGATGCAAAGTGTGTCTACCTGCATTTCTTTCAATGAAATCTTTTAAGGGGCCGTGAAGAGGTTTAAATATGAGCTCCCACTGGCTCCAGTCGCTTAAATCCTCTAGCAGCGGGCAGGAGAGTAAGCTGGCCAAAGCCTGGGCTTTGGACATCTCACCTAGACGTCCCACGATCTCACACTCCCCTGGAGCACTGTTCATGTGAGGAGCGTGGAACACACAGATGAAAATCAAAGTGAAGAGAAGGTAAAAAACGTGAGACCTAACATGACATCACAAATTTCTGGCACATAGGATTTTCAGTCACCTCATGTGTTATGTGATTTATCACATTACAGACTAACCTTGACATGTTGTGTTTGGCAAACAAGGCTGACTCGTAATAGACCTGGCTCAGACCACCTCCAGCCAACTGTTTCTGCTGTTGGACCAGACTTGCCAGTCTCTGCACAGTTCCAAAGCCAAGGTCACGACTGTCGTGCAACCTGTAGTGGGACCTCAGAGCAGACTCAATGTAGAACAGCTGTGGAACAAGGAAGATAGCAATTAAAGTCTTTGTAAACCAGTAATAAACCTGTGGTGGTTAATAATAAATAAAACAGGTTCAGATTTGGTTGCGGGAAAAGTATCTCAAAAACAACTGGAAAATAATGGGAAGAGGGAAGCAGTAAAATTATTTTGTTATACAGTACTTATTATCATTAAAGTCTTTAAAGGTTTATACCTTGCTTTGTGAAATATATACATACACACACACACACACACACACACACACACACTGCCTGGCCAAAAAAAAAGTCGCTACCAAAAAAAAGGTCACACACTCTAATACAATATTTTGTTGGACCGCCTATAGTTTTGATTACTGCACACATTCGCTGTGGTATTGTTTCAACAAGCTTCTGCAATGTCACAAGATTTATTTCCATCCAGTGTTGCATTAATTTTTCACCATGATCTTGCACTGATGGTGGTAGAGTCTGATCGCTGCACAAAGCCTTCTCCAGCACATCCCAAAGATTCTCAATGGGGTTAAGGTCTAGACTTAAGGTCTGGACTCTGTGGTGGCCAATCCATGTTGTCTCATGCTCCCTGAACCACTGTTTCATAATTTGGCATTGTCATCTTGGAATATGCCTGTGCCATCAGGGAAAAAAAAATCCATTGATGGAATAACCTGGTCATTCAGTATATTCAGGTCGTCAGCTGACCTTATTCTTTGAGCACACAGTGTTGCTGAACCTAAACTTGACCAACTGCACCAACCCCACATCATAGCACTGCCCCCACAGGCTTGTACAGTAGCACTAGGCATGATGGGTGCATCACTTCATCTGCCTGTCTTCTTACCCTGATGGGCCCATTATTCTGGAACAGGGCAAATCTGGACTCATCAGACCACATGACCTTCTTCCATTGCTCCAGAGTCCAATCTCACTGCCTGGCCAAAAAAAAGCTTTTTTTTGGCCAGGCAGTGTGTGTGTGTGTGTGTGTATATATATAGTGTCCTTAGAAACAAATAACCTGAATTTAATTTACACAGACTTCAACATTTTTCTGCCGCAACAAGAGGTAATAGTTGCAGCACCTATAGGACTCACTTCTTCTGGATCTGTAGGATTTATGTCTCCACACTGCTTGATGAATTCAAACACATCTTGTCTGCTGGGTCTGAACCCACTGCTTCCAAGTTCCATGTTGGTATTGGTCAGAATCAAAACCGAGCCCAATGACTCCTGCAGCAGCTGCACACAACCAGAGAGAAAAAGAAGGGAATTGATAAGTATCTCTTATCAGGACTTTGGCAAATATATATAAATGAAACTCTAATACCTGAATATGTTTGACCAGGAAGTCCAAGAAGTTGCCCTGCTCCAAAGAAAGAAAATCTTTTACACTAAAATTTTTGGTCACTTTCTTCTCCAGGGAAGCAAGGTGAGCCAAGGTGATTGCTGAGCTCTGAGAAGACAGACTGTCCTTCAAGAACTGCTTCACCATGGCTAGAAGAAAGAGAATACATTGTCTCGTCATCATGTACCTGATTTAACATTTTTATCAGAATAGTTCAGTGTCCCACATTAGTACCTTCACTGGGCAGGGATTTGGTAGGTTTCTCTTCCTTCTTTGTTTGGTCAGTGCTTCTGGGTGATTTGTCTTTCAGTACCAGGTCCTGTGGGAGAGCTAAGGAGCCTCCACAGATTGCCAGCTGAAACAGAGTCCTTGCCAGTCGGTCACTTGAGACTTGCAGCAGGAAAGCTTGGACGTGCTGTAGAAATATATCAGATATATGGCAACCACATGGGTGTAAGCCTCCACTAATCAGTTCAGTTGCAGTTTACATTCATAAAGTATCCAGCCACGTATAATACATGAACAACAAATAATATGAATGATGTATATATGTACATATTGCAATATTTTTCTTAAAATGTAAGAAATTCAGTTGCATGTCAAAGCTACCCAGCTTGTACATATATTTGTTAGCCTTTTTTCATCAGATGACAGATGATTACATAGCTTACAGATTAAACAACTGGCAGACCGACAGTATGTCTGCAGCAACCTGAAAACATATTCTGATTTTATATCGGTAGTCACCTGTCTGTTCAATAATAAAACTTTAAGTAAAACATTTCATTGAAAAATCTCATGCCTCAAGAGAAGAATTCCTATTACAAGAACTCACAATTCAAACAAATAAATTAGCTTTTACACAGATGGTCTTTGCTGTACAATCTACAGTGGCAAATATTGTGCATGTGTTACAAATATTTGTGAAAAACAATAGCAAGAAGTGCATCTCAAGGCTTAACTTTACACTTTACAACACCACATTATTTTATCCATGATAAATGCCAGCTGGAACAGACTTGGTCCATCTGGGCCCGATCGGTTGTCACATTCAAATCACACATACTGTCGGGTTAACCTGATGCTTAGTGTGTGCCTAGCTTTATGTGAAGTGGAAAATCAAAATTGCTGAACATTCATAAAAAGGTGTGTTAGTTGCATCACAGAATGCATATAGGGTGGTATTTTTGAAACCTGCATTAAGCTTGTACAAGTAGGCGACTGTTAAGATGAGTCAAAAATGTAATGTTAGGATTCAAAGTTGATGAAGGGTGACATTTTGTTAATGGATTCACAAGAGCAGCTCTGTAACACTTTGTTCGCACTTAGCTGTTATCCATTTCAAGGCTCATGGTGGGAGGCTTAGTGGAATTAATACCCAGTAGTCTAAACGCTGCAATTTCAGAACATGAGATTTAGTTGCCATTCTAGAACAGAACTGCAGAGGACCCTAAAAATCCTCAGCTGAGCATGCTCTTGAGAGGTACCTGAATAAGCCTCATCATTACAAGATATTAGTACATGTACTAATATCTTGCACCCACCTTTGTCATCCTAGAGTTGAACACGCCATCCGTGTTAGTGAAGACAGCCAGCACTACCTCAGCTGCTGATATGGAAACATACTTCTTCCTGAGGTCCAAATTGGCAGTGGAGGAAAAGGAAGCAGGCCCCTGAACCGACTCCAGTACGTGTGTCTTTATCTTTCTTAGCCTCTCATGGGCCTCCTCCTCCAGCTCCTTCTGGATCACTTCCCTGGCTTGTTCTAAAAGGAGATGCTCACTGCGACTCACTTTCATCAGGGACTGAAACGACACGTACACAAATTTCAATTAAATGCCAAAAAATTGCTCTTTAAGGGTCCATTCACCAAAGTATTGTCTATACAGGAGACTTATATCAAAACCAAATACACAATGAACAACAAAATAGCTTATTGTAATTTGTAATTGGCAGCAGGTCGACTCTCTTACAGATATAGGCAGTCCAACGCTGTGTATCCTGATACCCAGCTCATAGGGTGAATCACAGTTGTAGTGGTCTGCTAAATATTTCAGAAACTCTGCCAGGTCTACCTTTGCTGTTGTGTGCTTCTTCCTAAATATGCGAAGTTGCTAAATTAGGGGAAAAAGTAGAAATTAGAAAAACATTGAGCAAAGCTGCTTGTGCAGTTCATGTAGATACAGGTTGAGGAAAATTGAAGCAACCAAAACAACTGCACAAAAAGACTTTTTTTTTAGATTATATGTCTGCCAATGTACCTTTAAGATGTCGACTGTCTGGATCTGAGGAATATCATCATCTTTGGTGTTACTGTCGATCTTAAACATACGGTGGATTAGAGGGAGTTTGCAGAGGGGCCCCAGGTTCAGCTCTTCGTAGCGTTTTTTGTCCTTCAGTGCTGCCAGTGAACAACCCAACTCATACAGAGTACAAATGGATGACACCCCTTCAATGGACTGACACAGAAAGTTAGAAGTAAATAAAGCACTTACAAACAGCAAGGTATTCCGGCTGTAAGCAGGTTATTGAAAAAGCATTTATACTGACCTCTATGAACATGTTGACCTCTCGAATTGACCTCTGGAGGTCTTTGAGAGCTGGAATATGCCAAGGTTTTAACCTCACTGCTTCCAGGGAAGGAATCTGAAGCAGCATACAGACCCTGGAAATCACCTGGATTCAGTAGAGTTTAGAAGTGAAATGGTTAAAGATACAATAAATGATAAACACGTGATAGAATTTGCATATAACACGTTAGTTTTTAATTTGTACGAGAGACGTCTCCACATTTATTATCTTGTTTTACATTTGTTGTAAATGTATTTTGTTTCTAAACAATTATTAGAACTAAACTCAGATGAAATACAGTTTTTGCGCAGCTGATTTTACATGTTTGACATCATGAACTTCATGTTCATGAGGTTAACAAAATATAGTCGTGGTGGGGTCTTTCCGTGTGAAATTTGCATGTTCTTCCCATCACTGTGTGTCTCCAGCTTCCTCACAAAACTTATCCTAATGCCTAGTGCATGTTTAGATATGAATGTGAGTGTGAATGGTTGTTTGTCTCTATATGTTTTCCCTTTGATGAAGGGGTGATTCATCCAGGGTGTACCCCGCCTTTGTCCTATGTCATCTGGGATAGGCTCCAGCAAGGAATAAGGGGTAAAAAAATGAATGAATTTATTTGCCAATAAAGCCTTGAAACTTACAAAATACATTAAGTCTGTTGGCCAGTATACTACTGAAACGTGGAAAAATTTCAATAAACTGAACAAGCAATGTTTGTAAATACAAAATTTGTGTCACTGCCAAAACATTTGATGATGACTTATGAGTTTGAGTCTGTAGCTGAGCAAAAGCACATCATGATTTTTTGCTGTGACGTATGGTTTCATGTAACTCCACTGATCAACAGATGATAACAGAAATGCTGCACTTCTTCCAAATGCATCCCCTGCTTCCTCACCTTCTCTTTGGTGACCAGCTCTCCCTCTGCTGCAATGTCTCTTTTCACATCCTCCATCAGGTTGTTGACCATGTCAGGATCTAGGTACCTGGTTCTCCTTGTGCCTGTCACATCCTCCTCCTCCAGAGCTTCCACTGCTCGTACATTAGACCCATGGACCTCCCTCAGCTGGGCATGGTATGCCTCCTTAAAGATGGCACCACTGTTTTCTCTCTGTGATTCAGCTTTAATTTTCTTCCTCTGGTTCACAGCTGCCCCAAGTACTGGAAAGTCTGACTCACATAAAATGTTTGATTTAACATCCTGGTGCACTGGCTGCCTTTCAGGCTCCCTTGTAAGAGTCTGCGTTTCTGTGAAGAATATGACAACACATGAACATCTTTGCTTCATAAGCATAAAACTTTCTCATGTTTATCTGCAGGGAAATGTACAAGGCCATGTTTGTTTACCTGCCGGCATGTGCAGCAGAGGGATCCTGGGTTCACCTGCTGCTTCACACTGAGCTGGCTCTGGTTTAGCACTCCGAGTTTCCACACGGTCATACAGAGACATGTAGAGTGCAAAAGGAAACTCTTCACTAAAATGCTCAACATAGTAGGTTCTGAGCTGGTCCATTGATGGAGACTTGAGCTGGTACTTATTCATCACCTGAAACACATCAGGAACATTTCAATGACTTGGTTTGCAATGATTCAAAGAAAGTTTCTGACAACTATCTACACTATATTTGTGAAAGTGGTAACCCGTGTACTACTGTACTATGTACTTCAAACTACTGTAATTCAATGTACACTTGAAAAAGCCATAGCACATAATAAATAACATCAAAAAGCTTGCTAACAAAACAAAATACTGACATCAACTGGTAACTATCTGCAGCTATTACTGTATAGTCATGAGATTTCGGCCTTGAATTGTGAAGCGCCTAGAGATAATCGGCGATTATGATTGGCGCTATACAAATCAAGATTGATTGATTGATTGAAAGGTTTTGTTTTATATACAGGGTGGCCGAAAAAAACTGGAACTTTTGAAGTGCGTATTGGCAGATATGAGCAAGCAGCAGAACTGCGAGACAGTGACCTTCAGCGAGTAAACACTCAGCCATTTTAGTGTTATAAGGTTTCAATTACTATGAATGAAATATTTTTCTCCCATCACTCTTGGTTTTATTGGATTGTTAAAAAGTTCCCGGTTTTTTGGGTCACCGTGTAAATACACACACACACACACACACGTGTATATATATATATATATACACACACACAGTATATATACACACAGTATATAGTACTGTGAGAAAAGCTTACCCTTTTCCTTATTTCTTACTTTTTTGTGTACTTGTCACACTTAAATGTATCAGATCATCAAAGAAACTTAAATAATAAATTTAAGAAAACACAAAATGCACGTTTTATAGTAAGGTTTTTATTTTTAATGGGGGAAAAAAATCCAAACCTACATAGCCCTCTGTGAAAAGGTATTGATCTGAAAACATTTAAGTGTGACAAATATACAGAAAAGTAAGACATCAGGAAAGGGGCAAGCTCACTTGCTCTGTCTGTCTGTATATCAATACACTCTCCAAATATAAACAAATAAAGTAAAATACAAATAGAGATGTACAACTTTAATTATTATGCCCTACCTTGCAACCCTTAAAATATCAAAGAATGACTCCATCATTCTTGTACAATACTGTGTACGTAAAACTCTTGCAAAAGTCTTGTCTGACTTTGTTTCTCAGGACTGCAAAGCTTATATGTATATTTTTTAAAACTTTTACTATTAAAATACAACAAGAAAATATAGGAGAAACATGTACATTAGTATAAACACACTACACTGGCCTTTACAGGTGTCACTGTAGCACTGCATGAATGACACACAGCATGTAGGCAGGGAACAAGCAATTCATTAAAATAGATTACAGTATATTCATATGTTTGGTGTTTTCATATGCAAGTATTCACACTAGCCATTGACTCCTTTATAATGCCCAAAATTCCTTTAAATATAAATGCAAACAATTGAAAGTGGTCAACATATTTGTCTGAAAAACTGACCTCTTTGACCCTCTCGTACAGCTGCTCTTCGTCCAGTTTCTCAGCTGTCCTGGGTCCGGTTAGGGAAGCACCCACAGGAACACAGCAGGGTTGGAATAACGGCACACCGGAAATCAAAGGCAGACCATGAAGGGCTGTTGGTGCCGCTGCCGGTAGTGCGGTGGTCACATTGGGTGTAGCACTGGTGTTTCCAGTATTGGTGTTGGCTATCTGTGGCGCTGAAGGCCTGCTGTTCTCTGGAGGTTTTGTTTCTGCGTTGTTTCCAGACTGCTTACCGGGTTTGTGGATTTTGTGGAACACAAGGTCCCCCTCCACAACCAAATCCCCTTTCAAAGACTCTACCAGGCAATTAATAGTTGTAAAGCCCAGAGTAGCTACTGTGAGATTGTGATGGTACTTCTGGCTGTAAATTATGGCCACTTTCTTCAGAGAAATCCCACCTGGATGTTCTTTCATCATGTCTACAACTTTTCTAAGAACCTTTGCATTGCTAGTATCTCTCTTAGCTTTCGTAGGTGTACCAGCTCTAGCCTGAACCTGAGGATTACTAGGCAGAGGGCTCTTGTAAAATACCTGCTGCCCCCTCACAACCAGATCTCGGTCCATAGAAGCTACCAGGCTGGCCATGGAGTCAAAACCCAAGGAAGAGGCACTGATGTTCCTGTGGTACGTCTGACTGTACAGTGTGGACAGCTGTTTGAGGGGAATCCCGACAGGATGGCCCTTCACTATGTCCACTATTTCTTCCCGAATCTTCTCCATCTCCTGTAATGCCATTCAGGGAAACAGAAAGAGCCATTATGTAAGAAAAAGCAACACACACATTACAATGCATGCAGTTGTGGTCTGGTTATCTCCATCTGTTAGCCACACAGTGACATCTAGTGGACTGCAGAGGGAAGGTTACTGCTAAACAGAAGATAATTTCTTTTTGCTAGGTAAAGAATCTACACAAAATAATACATACATTAAAATACATTATTGAAATGATTTTTGAATATTTTATTTTACAAGTATCAAGTAGACTTTTACACCACATCATACACTTTTTCTTCTTACTTAAGACACTCTTGATAGTTTGAAGGAGAGAAAGCACAATCACAAACTATACATACAAAACAGATATAATCTCAAACAAACAAGTACAATACAAGGTAAATACATAAATACATAAGTACAAAGGGAAGAAAGAAAAAATGAAATAAATTCAAACTAAATAAATTTCTCGAGTTACATTTAAATTTTTTCCCAGAAAATTTACACTGTTGGCCTTATGTGTTGAGAACAACGTATCTTCCTTTCCACACATCTCTGTGTAATGCTAAGATGCAATCCACCAGTCTTTACTTAAAGTTTCAATAACTGTACCGAATCCTTACCTAGTAAAAGGTACTCCATTCTCAAATCTCAGCATTGTTCTTTTTTCACAAGGAAAGTCATACATAGTAAAATAAAAGAAGAAAACCCTTATTGAATTCATCTAAAGTTTGCTCTTAATGATGATATAAATTCAATGGATTCACTCCACATTATGTAGAATTTATCTTTTTGAAGCCTCACTGTGCATGTCGATTATTCCATTTTAAATATTTCAAAAATTATGTCTTGCCATTCTTTTAAGATTGGGCGTTCAGGTTTGAATATTCCAGTAATAGATTTGTGCCTTTCTGCCAGGCGAGCTTGCAGCATCTTTGATTCAAAAATCAACACTGACCCAAATAAAGAGTCTCAAAATTCAATGGCATTTGTATTTTAAATATTTTACCTCATGAATTATGCACATTTCTCCAAAATAGAACCAAGTGACAATCCCAGAAAATGTAGAAATGGTTAGCATCAACTGAGTCACAGTGTCTTCAACATGCTGAACCTGTGGTTCTTGTACTTTATTTGATGGGGTGGTCTTAAAGTATCTTATGATATTTTTCGAGCAATGTTCTCTCCAATCCAAGGGATTTGTTGAAGACATCTGGAAACTGCAGATTTTACCCCAGTCATCCTCAGAGTGCAAAATTCTTGCTCTCCCATTTCTGTTTATGAATATAGTACTCTCTGATTTAAAATTATTCAAAGGTCTATAGAGCCTTGCAATAGGCTGGTTGAGAGACGAGCTAATGGCTAATCTCAGTATTTTAAGAAACTCATTCCCTTCCGCATCATTTAAATGAACAGCTATACTGCCCTCCAGAGGCAACAAGGCAAATCTGAGGCATTCAATCTTGTGACGTGATTTATTGTACGGAAAAGCATCCTGACTCAATCATATTCCATTTAGGAGAAAACAAGGTGTCAGTTTTTCAGCAACTAGTATATACGTCAGAAACCAAAGCCAGATTAATGCAGTTTTCCCTAATATTTTGACTGAAATTGGCAAAATAATGAGGAAAAAAAACAACAAAATGAACAAAATAAAGCAGATAATTAAGAAAATGAACAAAATTAGAAGGACATGGTTAAAAAAACAAAAGGAGAAAAACTGAGAAAAGTTAACAAAAAATTAAGAAATTAACAAAATTAAAAGGAAATTAAATAAAAAGTAATAAAGTAAATAAAATGAATAAAGAAAATAAACAAACTAAGGAACAAAATAATATTTTATTAATTAATAAAACAGTAAGAAACTGACTGAAGAAAAACTGACGAAAAAAGTGACGCAAAATGTACAATAGTCAAGAGACTGAAAAATAACAAACAAAAAGAAGAAATAATATATAACGAGAAATATATGAAAAATGAACGAGAAGCAAAAAGAACAGAGCCATCAAGAAAATGCTTATATACATATGTATATATATTTATACACACACACACACACACACACACACTTCAGAACAAAAAAAAAACATAGAAAAAACATTTCTTCTCACTTTCACTCTTTGCTGGGCAGTACATGTAATGCACGGCAATAATAACACACCAACCACGTTTGCTTGGCTTCAATGAAAAATCTGAAAATATCTGAGCTGAAAAATGTAATAAGGAAGTACAATGCTGCACACAGTACATCTAAATATGTACTGGCAGGCAATTTGTATATAGAACCACAGTACAGAACAGGAAATTCAAAGCAGCGAAAGTAGTGTCGGTAATTAGTAATATTTTTTGTGTAAAATTAAAATGTATCTAGTAACAATGTTTTTAGCTTTCATTTGTTATTCCACAAACAGTATTATCACAGCAGGGTCACTAACCAAAAGACATTTCATCACACTAGAGATCAAATGCTAAAGCAAACAGAGGAGAAATGAATTACACCTTACCTGCTTAATATTAATAATAATAACTGGATCTGTGCTTCTTCTCCTTCTGTTGTTTTTGAATCACAAACCCTCCTCTTTTGGCTTTTAAAGCCCTCTCCCTCCCCTCTCTGTAAGATGCATTCCATTCCAAGTAAAAAGAGGCAGAAACGAAACTGAAAGTGGCCGTTCTGAAGGAGTGTCAGGCTCATATTCCTGCAGATGGTTAACCTCATTGTCAAAGCATGCAAAAGTAGCTGGGTGGTATTACATAAGCTGGGTGGTATTACACAGCAAACTAAGCCATTAACTTCCTTCATCAATCATATTTAGTGAATCTCAAGGCATTAGTTTGTCTTTTTTTTTCCTGCTTAAGGGCTATCTGTTGTGGTGGTTAACATGAGTCTTTCAGTTAAAACGTAAAAACCTAAAAGTAGAATCTGGCCCAGAAATTGTGGAGTTTGTTACTCCTCACATAATGGAAACTCTAGGAAATGAAAACAAAAGAGGGTAATACATGATGTAACAAAAGGAACATGACAAAACAAAACTGTGGCTGTTGAGTTTCACATTCCCAGTCTACCATCAGCTGATTCACTGCACGGACTGCAGCAAAATTGATGTACCAGCCCACTGAAGTGTAAAAGTAAAACCAGAGGAAATGAAAGAGAAAAACAAATCAGCTCAATAGATTCTATGTGAATTTTCAGGGCAAACAAGGTCACATGTTGTCAGATACTTCATCAGTTGCTCTGCTTGATACTTGTCATAGGGTTAGGACACATTCCAGTTTGTTGCATTTCCTCTGGTAATGAAAATGGACTTCAGTGCAATAGATACTACTCTTCCCAAATTCAACTTAAAAAAGGGCTACAAAGCCGTTGTTTTTAGGTAGCTCATTTCTTATGTGGATCTTTTTTAATTCATTTAGTTGATTGAATCGTTTTTTGTTACTTCATAGATTTTTTTTGTGCAGATTTGTCTTGATTCTTTAAAATTTTGAGATTATTTTGCTTGTTTTTTGTAATTATCCTTATATTTTTTGACTCTGCTGTTCATTTTATAATTGCTGTAATTTTTTTAAATGATTTGTGGAGTTCCTCCATTGTACCAATTGTGTACAATTTGTAAATTTTCTTGAAAATGTTCATAAAATCAATACATTCATATGGCAAGATTTATTGCTTATTTTATTCATTTTTGGCTTATTCAGTTCATTTTATTTACTTGATTATTTTTGATAATTTTCTGCCCATCGTGTTGTGTATTTTATTGGGTTTGATTCAATTTTGTGGGTTATTCTGTTAGTATTTTTTTTTCATTAACTGCATCATCTTAATTTTTGCTCATATTGCTGTTTATTTTTGTTTGTTTTCGTTCCTTTAATTGTGTTCATTTGTATACACTTATTTGATTATTTTGTTAATTTTTTGCTCATTTGTTGAATCTCACTTTACACCTATTCATCGAGCAGAATTTTTTTTTTTTTCACCACAGATGTGATGGAGTAAGAGTAAAGAGTATGACGTAGAACAGCTACTCACAGAAGTACAGTTGGGGGGGGCACAGGAACATGGTGATATATATATATATATAGATATATATATCTATATGATATATATATATATATATATATCTATATATATACACATCTACATATATATATATATACACATCTATATATATGTCTAAAGAGGGGAGTAAGCGATAAGCCATGAGCAACATACCTTTAACTGCTCAGTGCTTTGAGTCTTCAGATAAGTAGGGGATGAAGAGGAGGTTGGAGGCAGTAGCACTTGTCACAAGCTCTGTCATTTTATGGGCTCATATAACGTCACTGGCCCCTGGTTCGCCACCTTTCTTTTAGCTAACATTCTATTAAAATGTTCACTTTAAAAATCGAGAAAAACGTCCGTGTACTGTTTCCGTTACATTGAGTTGAATGGCAGGAAGCGGCCGCTCGTTAGCTTTCGAATGATACATAATACCATTCGAAAGCCAACGAGCTCCCGTTAGCTTTCGAATGATATACGTGTAATGTATCAGAGCAAATATGTCAGATTTGCTCTGTATTTTTTCTTACATGGCCCCGGGGAGAGAGTGCCATCGCCAAGCCTGACGCCTTCTCACTTTAAAAACGCTGCGCGATTAAATTAGTGGCGTTTCGGGCTTATTTTTTAGCATGTTTATGAATCGGAAAAATGGACCGGATACGTATCATGTACGTCCGGTGCAGTGTTCACCTTTTCAATATAAGAGACGATACAGTCTGTAGTTTTATTTGAGATTTCTGCAGGAAATGCAGGTCCAACTCTGTTTGGCTGTATAGTTTTCTACTTTAATGCATTATTGAATGATCTCATTAACACCACTTAAAGTTAAAGTCTAATAACAATGATAGCCCTGTTCACGATGTTTTTAATGAACTCAGAAGCTCTTTTAGTGACTTATGGATGTTAGATATGTCTGTGGTGCGTTCACTTCCCCTCGGTTTCGTAAACAACCACTATTTTTGCGGTATTTAGAAAGTATTGAATTACGCACGCTTCTGTTGCATGGTGTTTCTGATATGTTTCATGTGCATTATCCCAGGATATGTAATTCTGATAGGTGTGATAACATGCCAGAACACCGGGCTGGATACATTTTATATGCATATATTTATATCCATGAAGCATCCTGTACTAGTATGACTGCTCCTGCAGGAAGAGGGCGGCTTCTAATAGATCAGTGTGGACCGTCCCCTCTGAACAATCCCAATGATTTCAGACGTCTTCATTGTGTTATACACTAATACTGTATTAATGCCATCCTCACTAAGAAACATGAATATTTCCCACTGTCTCAATCCAGGATAGAAGTAAAAGTAGATTAAATCTGACAGTGCCATGTTCCTACTGTGTGTAAAAAAAGAATAAGTGATTCCTGAGAGCCTCAACTTTTCTCATAATTATGAGAAAAGATCTCGTAATTATGAGACACTGAGTCTAAAAATATTTTTCTTCAGTGAATGCAATGCGCCACAGTACTTTTACAATGAATTAGTAGTACTTTTTCTATGAATTATTCCTGCTGTTGGGAATTAATGTTGTACTTTTTAAGTTCTGTGGTGGCGCCATTGTTGCAAAGGTCTCTAGCAGAGTTCAGTGTGTGAGTGTTTTTCTGTTGTATTGTATGCATATGTCCATGGTAAAGCTCAATCTGTCGAAATCTATAACTAGAAGATCTGCAATCTCTGAAGAGATTGCGTAGGATTGAAATTTCAGCTTTGTTTGCAGAAACACACAAGTCATCGTGTTAGACAGTGATATAATTTTTATGTAGTGTCAATGGAAACTGTGAGTCAGTATGAGTTAAACAAGCAGACTTACAGGATTTCAACACACCTCTATTCCAGTGACGTGCGGTGAAGTTAATGGCTGGTGAGGCACTGACGTCATCAGTCAGATTTACAAACATATGAACCCTAC
>JAQQAE010006364.1:0-16763 GCA_029823295.1 Pseudamia nigra
GTAAACAAAAAGGTCATATTTATTTACTGACCCATGCTCCCTTGTGTTAGTTGATCATAGATGCACTTTATTGGCAGATGCATACTAATAAAGGCTGTGGAGAGATGTGTATTGTTCACAAGCAACTGTTTATGGGTCCAAGACAAATCAAAATGTACATGATGCAGCTCACTGTGTAATAAATTATTATGTGCTATAAATCAAGTATAAAGTATCATCAACTGCCAACTCAAATACATTAATATGATGTTGTTTGTATTTGGTGATATATGCATAAAGAGGCCCAAAAATCATTTCCAAAGAAAAGACAGTACTGAACTAACAGGGGCGAAAAGTTGGCATCTGCTGGTCCCACAATTACCATATAAAGAGTAATTTCCATTAGAGTACTCTCCTGTTTTGCATCCTTTACTATTGTGTTCCTTTAGAAGTTTTAAGCCTCCCTGCAGGGTCCGCAGCGCACGGTGTAACATAAGCATTATACTCTTTCTGCTCCTCTTCCTCTGTGTTAAATCCTGATGTGAAAATAACTCAAAAACACTTAGGAGACTATTAAAAAAATGTAGTTTTTATTTCATCTAAATACTTTTAAATGTGTTTTTGATATTATGCGCATAAAGAGACCAATTTTCATGCGATGTTTGATATTTTGACAGTTTCACAAGTACATCACAACATTTTTTCTGTATAAATTGACAATATTAGTCAAAATTTACACGAATGTTTCTCATATGAAGGGATTCGAAGAATGTATTTATTATGTTAACCAACGTAAGATCTGAAAAATAAATGATTGTGTTCTTTATTTATTGACTTAAAATGAGAAGTGCAACCAGAGCTGTAAGCATCCTTCATGTTTCAGTGTGACATTAGCCATATTGTCGTGTCTGTGTCCATCCACAAACGACTTGAGGCTGCTGTGTGACTGTGGCTGTGCTCGAGGTGATGGAAAATCCCCTGTACAGAGCAAGGCCCTGCTGTCCCAATCCCCCTCAGACTGGCACCCATCGATTGCTGGTTGTTATTGACATGACACCTGCCGAGGCGGGCTTTAAGCTATCGAAAACCAATGTGGCAGATCAAAAATAGGACGCCAGCTTTCATGTTTGTAAACAGTATCGATTTGCATAATAACCTTAAAAATTAGTTCCCCGGATTAGGCAAGGACAAACCTGTTTCAGCGTTTGTTATGATGCTTGCAGCATATGCCTAATTAGAGAAAAAAAAGCAAAGGCTGTGATCGGCTTGAAAAACAGGCTGTGATCGGCTTGACAAGTCGGAGCATCGCTGTCAACACCTTTTGGTTTGCCACTGTTAATGAAAGCCATTTTCCATTAAATAATAAAATAAAAACACACCTCTAGACTTCTTGGCAGACAAAAGCGCTGATGCGTCACTTTTACACGGATGCAAATTATTGCCGTGTGTCACAATCATTTATTCATGAGGGGGGCCTTCTATCTCGTGGCGGGTTTACCTGTGCCATGGAGGTGCTCCTTCCTCCATTGTGGCACAGTGCTGAGAGAGATGTCAGCCTCCCCGAGTGACGAGGAGACAGATGTACTAAAGAAACAACACAAGCACCGCTCACGTCACAAGACGGGTCCAGTTTAAAAGCACTGAATTATGCATCTCAGTGCTTGACACAATCACAGACTGGGGTGTCAGCCTTGAATATCTCCATTTCCTGTCTCAGACACACTGCGACCTTGTTTGTGCCCAAGAGCATTGATTAGCTGCAGATGTCTACAGCTGTAATGCCCATTAATGTGACATTTACACGTGGTAAATGAAGTCACACTAACGCAAAAAGCTGTCAGATTACTGTACTTAAAGCAATACACTGAAGTTAAATCCACAATTCTTTAATCCTTGCATATTTTATCACATTTTAGTACTGCACCACTCAAGCGTCCCAACAATATATGCTGCAAGGCAAAAATGAGGGAGCCTTCGATCTCGAGTCCCAGTTGTGGACATTTTTTGTATAATTCATTGCAACATCATTCCTGGATCAAGAATTCCCCAGAGAAAAAGGCAAAAGATTAAAAAACACAAGTCTATGGAAAAATGAAGGGCTATTGGTGTCTGACAAGCCTTTAAATCTAGGACAGTCATCCCAAAGAGGAATGTACATACTCATTGCAGGGACATAAAAGAAGAGTTTTAACTGTGCTATGAGGGAGATGGAGATGCTAGGCCATTAGTTAGATGGTGGTATTGTAGCCTGTGAAGACTTTTTTGGCATCCCATGTTTGAAAAATGTTGCACCGGTTTTATACTAAAAGCTTTTGTTTTTACTTGATATAAGAGCCAAACGGATTGTATTTATTGTAGACACACAGCTTCAGAGTGTCAGAAAACACTAAGGCGGGGGATCAGGATGGAGGGATTTTATGGATTTATGCAGGCAACATTTTGTATTTGTTTCTGAACATTTTATGACAGTTTATACTGTATGCTTCAAATCCAAGGTCAACACCTGTAGATGCCTTGGTGAGATAAATAGCGTATTGGACAGCCACGCTTAACCTGTAAATCGAAAGAGGAGGAAAAGATAGAATATGGAAAAAAGACACCGGACAGAGAGGGAGAAGAATAAGAGGGAGAAGTTTGGACAGAGGATATAAAGTAAAAACAGTCAAAGCAAAGAAGAAATCATAGCGACATTCAAAAAAATCCTCCTGGGTGGATGTGGCAGATTACCACAGTCAGAATGGTTCGCCCAGACCCAACTTAAATAAACAATACCATATGTGCAAGCTTATTTACGAAGTGCTGACACTAGAGCCTGAAAGAATTAGTATTCTGTTAGTTAAATGTTTTCCTCTGGGCTCCGTCTCTGCAACAGCTTACAGATGTTTCAGCCATGCAGAGAATGCAAGGCTTTTCCCACCACGGCATGAATGAAAAAGCATGTTGAAGGTTTTGCCCCAGCCAAGCTCAGAGAATGATCTACAACTTATACTCTGGTGCACTTTGCTAAGTACTACCTCTTGCACTGGCCAAGGTTTTCCTCTGACACAAACGCTATTTAGTGCTGCTTCCATGGACTCCAGTGCATATTGTTCGGCACAGACTTGTCAAGCTGGCACCTGTCCAGCTACAGATGCACTGGCAGCAGCACAGAATAACCAGGACTGCACTGAACAGAAATGTAAAAATGTTAAATATGTTATATGTGCGCTCATAAAATAGCATGTCCTGACTAATTTATTTGAGAGCTGAAAAGTGTTAATTATGAAGTTATGTACATTTGTCCTTTTTTCAGTTCCTCTTTCCAGCGCTTGTTGCTTTTGTCTTACACACAGCTGAGGAGTTGTAAAAGCAAACAGAGGCAATCTTGTTAACAAGGAGTAGCACAGGACCAGCTGACTGCTGTGGCTGTTCAGCCCAAGCCTTGACTCCCATTTACTTGTGTGACAAACCATCAGGGAGGGGAGGCCGGGGAAAACATTGTTATCAGCAGGCCAGATAAACCCCCTCCAGAGGTAGCGCTGATAGAGAGGCAGCCCCGCCGCTGGGCAAATAGAAAGATCCTATCTAGTCCTTGCACTGAGCCGGCCAATCAGCCCAGCAGAAACGCCGAGGCTTTTCTCGAACGGGGAGATGTGTGGAGAGAGGAGACCAGAGCATCACCAGGTCTGCTCCTCTTTTTAGACAGACTTTCAGAAAAGGAGCTGGATCTCTGCCGGCTGGTTTACATGGCTCACAGAGGAGAGGCCTTGGCTAAAGCGGCAGAGCTCTGAGCTGGGTGATGCCGGTGTGGGTCACATCAGAGCAAACAGGTTGAGGTGAAGTTTGAAGGAGGTTGCTCACAGAGAAATCAAGGGTTGATATGGGATTCGGTATTGCAGGCCCAATTTTGATACTTTTCATGGTCTGCTGATTTAGTGAGTCTGTACATCGACCTCCTAATCAATATTAATTGTGGGTTAGTCAGATTTAATATTGATTCATAGTCTTGCTCACATCTTTGTTACTGACTTAATTTAGAGGAAGTGCTCATATGCAAGTTGTAGTTATTACATGCTGATTCTTTTCTGATACTTTTTAGAAAGTATCAGAGAAGAATCTGAAAACTTTGACCTTGACCATCCACAGCTCAGCCACAAGGCGACTGCAATACTTGATGAGTTCAGTGATCACATCAATACACCGCATTAAGTCTGCCCCGCAGTTTATCATCAGTCTTGCAGTTCTGTCTTAATACTTTTCAAGACCACTTTTTGCACTGCCTGATTTTTTTTTTGATAGAATGTTGACAACTTTTTCAGATTGAAAATTTACTGCCCTCAAATGTGCAATAATTTTGTCGTCCTCGCTGAAAATGTCATGTTCAACTTGATACCAGTCTGTGAATATTTTGTCATTGCTGCGTAATGGTTTTTACAGATGCATTGTCTCTAAGCCAGTGGAATTGTAACAGATCTAGGACGGGTGTGATTAGTTATAAGAAATGCTTCGATGTTATGCACCTTCTTTTTTTGGTCTCCCTATACAGAATGTTTTTCCCTGCATTACTGTCATAGCCTTTTTCATATGTTTTCTAAGACTTGCAAGAAAAAAAAAAGTGTTTGCGGTGCTCTCTTCACCTCTTAAGCAGTAGTGGCTTTAGATTTCCTGCGAGTTACATACCCTGTAGAGAGCATCAGTCTCATTTCATGTTCTGTAAGATACACTCAAAACCAGAGGTATAAATTACCTAGTTACTTCATATCTTATTATATCCTTGAGAGGATATTTTGAAAGCAATTCAACCTTTTTTTTCTGAGGGTCTTTACCTCTCTATGATTATTTTTGAAAGACCTCTTCTTTATCATATTGTACAGCTCTTCCCTGAAATCAGCGCTGTGACACAGTGAGAAAAGGGGCACTTACTGAAGTTGCACTGATTGTACTTGAGTAAAATATTTCTGCACTCTTTCCACCTCTATTCAGCAGTTTGATATATGGTAGTGGTGAGAGGCCAAGCTCCTCTTTGACAAGCAGGAGGCACATTTCTAGAGGCAGAGATGAGGGCTGCAGGGTGAAGAGGCTACAGCTGTCATTGCTCATCTTAATGGCGCGATGGAGTACACACACGCACACACACACACACACGTGCATTCACATAAACACGTGCATACCCTCATACTTACAAATATGGGGTAAATGAGGAAGCTTTGGATGTATGCATAAAAAAAAAACACTTGGCTTGTTCTTGCATACCCTTGTATACACATCAAACTGCACTCACACGTGTATATAGGCATGCATGCATATACGCAAATCAAAAATGTCCAGGAAATGAGGAGAGGAAGCTTTGGATGTAAAAACATAAGTACTCATGCATGTGAATGCATACTCTCAAATGGAGTCACATAAGCACACACATTGACTGGATTTGTACACAACTTACACAACATGAATATGTATTCCTTCATATTCAGGAGCTAGTACGCAGTCATACACATTGGTGCCACATACTGTATAGCACACAGACACACCTTCACACACCAAGCATTGCCTGTGACAGATGTTGGCAGGAATATTGCCAGGAAGAAAGCGCTTTCATTTCTTTTTATTCTCTCTGTATTTTGGCATGCCTATCTCTGTACACAGTGTGGCCATGTCACAGAAGCTGTTTCTTTTTCTCTTCCAGTTCCTCTGTGCTCGCTTTTTTTCCCTCCTATGTTATCATTATGAAATTGAAGACATTTGTGCCAAGAGAGATTAGAAGGGAATCGGGGAAAGCGAGGGGGACATTAGCAAAGATATTTTTGTCAGTAATGAGCTAACTCTTTGTTATGCGCTGGGCTAAGGAGGTCTAATGATGACGTTTGTACCAAGAGGAAGAAACTGAGTCTCCAGAGTCCACACACAGCCAGAAACCACAGGCTTTGGTGCAACTCTTAACTCTATTCAATTATGTAGATGAGCCCGTTGGGCTAGTGTTGGCCGTCACTTTAATGATGATGTGGGTAAACAGACATAGCTTCTTTTTCTGTCTTTAAAAGTCCCATCCTACCCCCACTGCAAACCCCTTATTTCTTATTTTGCACCCACGAGAAAGTTAATTGTCTTAGTCATTAAAGAGGTATCAGCTGTCATGCCACTGACAAAGACATAAAGGTAAGGAAAAGCAGAGGGATGTGAAGAAGAGAGAGTTAAGAGAGATTTATTTTTGCCTTCCAGGCTGATGGCAAAGAATCTCCTAAGATGCAATCATGATATTTTGATGCAGGATGAGGACTCATCAACCTCTCCAGGCAGAACCTGATAAAAGTCTTCCCTCTCTTCTCCCTGGTGGCCACCGGGTGGCAGAAGAGCACAAGGAACATGCCGCTCTTTGAGTCAGCTCAGCTTGATTCGGAGAGGCCGATTGGAATTCTTTTGCCTGTGTGCAAACTGACTACAAAAACACAGCAGCAACTGCCCTTGAATTATTGTGAAAACGTACATTTATGTACCAGAGTATGTTTTATGTCAACCTGCTTTCAGTTCCTCATATACAAGTAATGTTCTTTACTGTGAAATACATTTGCCATTTGTCACCAATCTCTAATGGATCATTTGATGAAAAAAAGTTGCTGAATTGGAGTAATGAAGTAAATATATGTATGTATATATATATATATATATATATATATGAATGACTGAGATAATGATAATGATTTTAAAGTGTTCATATTGTTGAATTACATTCATAAATATAAATATAAATATTGTCTGTACTGCTTAAATCTTTGTTATTTAGGTAATAATAAATATTGTATTGTGTAAATATACAAGACGTGGACAAAAGTGGATAAACTATTTTTTCTTATTATGTTTGATATTTTAAGTATTTCATCAATTTTAATACATTTGTCAAAATGTTCAAATAAATGTTTGAAGGTAAAATCTATGCACTAGCCAATAATCATGCTTTATAATTGATGCTACGGTGTTTAGATAGATATACTATATTTTGACACCTTTTGAGCAGTACTTGTAAAGTTCCTACTCTTTCTTAAAATTAAAGCTGTTTACACACCCATAAAAATAGCACAGACATCAGTGGGCTTTCACATCCTACTTCTTTTGAGCAACTGATGAAATATAAACTGCTACATATGGTGCTGATATTATTTTTCTGAGCAACATTTGATATTTCTGTATGTGTGTCCAGCAGACTAAAGAAGGTATTGTATAATAACCTGCCATGACAGTTTTTTGCCCTTATAAATCATGTTTTGTGGTTTAACTGTTAGGTAGACCTGAAGTTAAAACCCAATGAATCCAAACAATAACTTAACAGAGAAAGCATTTTTTTTTAATGTAGTTTCTTTTTATTTTTTGTCATAATTGCCCACTGGATGCCCTGAGCACTTGTGACTGAAGACAAATTAACTTGGCAATGATTGTCACATCAAAGTCTCACTTTCTATTCTTTTCATTTAAGTCTCTGGGCACTGAGGCCTGAGTTGTGTCTCTCAAGTGAAAAGAACAAGAAAGAAAAGAAAAATCTGGCTTTGGATTTGGCTCCATATTTAGCTTTTTTGCCCACTTGTATTTTTCTGGTCTGCCTGGAGGAGCCGGGGTCAGTGAATACCAATGACACAACAATTCACCTCTTTGAGACTCCCTTTCTCAAGTAGCTTAGGATCAAGGCAGATTTTTTTTTCCTGCCACAAAGGCTCCCTGTAACAATGTGCTGTCATTTGTTGTGTTTCAAACAAGGATTGTGTAGAATCAACTCCTTGACAAATGTCCTCATGCTGTGCCATGGTCTATGTATCAGTTCATGCACACAGAGGAGTCTGGTTTTTTCTGACTGTAGCAGAAATTCAGGAAATGTCGGCTTTTTAGAGTCTATTGTATGGACAGACATACACTCTTAAAATATTCTCACTTTGAGGAATGTTAGACCACTCTGTACCTGCACACAGATTTAAATCACACTACTACTAGCTGCACAACAAAAGAAAACCACATTTGGGTGACATCTTCTAAATCAGAACAACCTCCTCCCTCCTCCCCTTCATGCAACAATCCTCCAGGGAACAAATACTAAGTGAAAGCATGTAGGTAAGCGAGACAAAATGTGCAGGAGAGACGTGGCCACTGTGCGTGTTTATTGGACACCTTATTCTTGTGATGTGACAGGGGGTCCGAGCCTCATCTCTACATCGTGCATCTCGGCGCACTCAGCGGGAGGCTCACGCTCCCCTTCTCCCCGGCACCACTGCCAGCCGTCTCTGCTGAGGTGGTGTGCTAATCATTTAAACAGCCCAATCAAAGGCAATGTGATGTTTCACACAAGGGAGAAAAAAGGAAAGGAGGAAAGTGATTATTAGTGTTTGGGAAAGGCAGCCAGAGTGATTGAGCTGAAGGGGACTTTGATTTTGGGGCCTCTCATTGTTTTTCAGAATGGCATTGGGTTTAGCCGCTAGGCTTCAGGAATCTGGTGAGCTGTCAGCGGATGACGGTTAACGTGATTTTTTTTTTTTTTTTTTACTCAAAGCCACACACAAAGAGATTCAGTCAACGCAGTTTATTGTAGAAGACCACTACCAAGTCCATCCCTCTGTAGGAAAGAAATTAGTTTTTGTCTTTCAGTGTTTGAGGTCCAAAACGTATTTTATTTTTTATTGTTGTTTTTTTTTTTTTTTTTTGTTATTTTCCTTTGCTTGAGAAGAAAATTTTGGGAAGAGTTTGAAAGAAAAAAGTCACTTTGAAAATCACTTCCAAGGAGTAGTTAAAATAGTTAATGTTCAGTTTAGTTTGTTGTTGGGCTTTATTCAAATCAATATCTGGAATGGAAAGCATCCATGCGCGTGCACACACACACGCACACACTCACACACACATACACAGCAGACACGCACAGAGCTCAGAGATGAATCACCTTGGCTTGTCAAGAGGTTGGTTAATAGACATATTTGATGTCATGCAAAGCCCAGTGGTTTTGAAAGGGTTTTGTTAGTGTGTTGATATCACCCCCTGTGCATAAAGCTCTACTTAAAACAATAAATAGCAATAAGCGCATCCAAAGCCCCTGCAGTTTAAACTATATGCCTTTGATATGGGATACCTATTACTGTTGGCTTTATCTAATGGATTGGATTCCCACACCTCATCCCTCCGGTGTTTCAAAGCACAGAAACCTTCAAATGTAATGTGTTATCAGCACATTAGCTGCTCCAGAGCCACTTATCAATGACTACTGTTACTGTGGCAAAAAATGATAACATAATTTGAAAAAGGTGAGTGACTTTTGAACTCCCCACATTTTCACCCTATGACAGACTTTATAAAACTCCTCCACCTGTCTTAAAAGCCATCTTTGTCTTCCAAACCATCACCAATTGGCTTATTTAATCACCGCCTTATCCCATTTACTATCTTTATGGCGTTTCGCATTCTTCTCCAGCTGGCCAGCCCTCCATCACCTGTAGGTTGTGTTTGCTCCTTGCGACCCTACCTGCAGGACGTCCATTAACCTGACTGTGGGCTGTGATTAGAGAAACAGTACAAAATGTCAGGGAACGGACGAACCCCGTGAGTCTGACTGCAGAACTTGACACAGCACATATCTTACGTGTTTTATTTGCATGCGTTTACACTTTTTTCCACAGACTTTTTCAATCTGTTGTGAAATCAATGCACTGGGGTAGAATTTCAGTGAAGCTTTTTATGGCCGTAGCCATGCGCTCGCTCACTTATCAGTCACTCTCTGACTAATACAGCATTTAGAAAAGAACAACTTTTACCAGCACATTTTGTTTGACCAGAGCTCTATGAGTTCACATCTGCAGTGTCCATCTCCCCGTAGACGGTTTCCAGCAGCATCCAGAAGGCATCTAGATTAAGGATCAGTATTTATGATCACTTTTATTTCGTCACCTGTAATTGGTTCGACAGACCCATTTTAGACGGCAGTTTGCCTGAATGGAGCATTTGTCAATAGCTTAGACGACGCCATATTCTACGCATTTGCTGCTACTTTAGAGTGTGTTAAATGGAACTGCTTTAATGAATGAATCTCTATTGTGATTATGCACATGTACAATGAAATTCTGCTTGGCTTTTCTCAGTGTAAAACACATAAAAACCACACTTCATGAAAATAACTAAATAATAATACAACCTGTTCTAAAAGAGTTTAAAGCATCAGTGAAATGTACTTGGATCATGAAGTGTCAGAGCAGCTCAATGTAATATAGTAACATGGCAAATAAATAACAGCAGCAGGAGCCATATGTGCATGTATATCATGTACAGTATATTTATGATAAAAGAGTAATTAAAATATTTTTCTAATCTGAAGGTCATATAAAATAAAGCATACCATTCCATTAAACTTATTCTTTAATGTTTGGAAAAATTTGCTGTGAAAATATTTTAGAATTTTGTTGTTGATATAAAATTAAACAATTAAACATTTCCATTAGTACGCTGTTGAAACTTTATGTGAAGCCTTTTCTCCCTTGACATTTATTTGAGAACACTCCAACATCTCCAGGTCCAAAACCAGCTTAATACATTGAACATAACTGCAGTTTTTAGCCGTCCAGTGGAATTAGAAGTAAATTGCAAGTAAAGTAGAACATTTTACAAAAAATGTCATTTTACATTTCTGTAGATATAGGCTGGAGAATATGTTATCCTGTGGCATGTTGACTTAATCTCCCAGATTCAAGCCGTTTTAGTGTTTTGCCAGGTTAAACAGTAGCAGCTGTTAATCACCATCTCCGACCAACCAACTCCATGTCATCTGCTGGCCACAAAAATACTGAAGTACATTGAACTCAGATTAAATTGTCCACCACCTGTAATTTTCCCTGGAGGGCCACAGATGTTTTGTATCTTGTCTGGTTTTGTAGTGGTTTACCACAAATATGTTTTGTCGAGGTGGCAGAGGAGTGCTTCGTTTGATTCAGCACAGATCTATCATAGCGCGAAGCTCCCTCTCCACCTCTCCTGATGCCTACGTTTCTGTGTCTGTGTGCCTCTTCTCTAAAATAAGAGTGGTGTAAAAAGGTCCGACACACTCCAAGTTTAGCATCCCTTGGTTAGCCTCAGTGGGCCACTGATTCGCTTTGAAATGCTCCAATTAAAATAAGAGACTAATTGTTAGTTTGCTCAACAATTTCTCTATCGGCCTTCTTCGTTTTCATCAGACAAAAAAATTCCTTTTTCACATATATAGGCCGTTAGAGCTAAAATTACACGCTGTGTGCCTGCATGTATGCATTATGTATGTTTATCCTCTTACTAGAGCTGTCATTAGCAAGTATGCAGAGCATGTGAGGTCTTGTATGATAACAGGGTTAGTTGTTGTGCTGTGTGTGTATTGCACTCTATATAGAATGTGCACTCTCCTGTGATTGTGCTGTAACGCAGCAGCAAAGCAAGCAGACATCACCAGCAGCAGCCACCTAACAGCTCCTGAAGGGGCGGTCAGGCAGCAGCTGTTTGTTTATTTAGATCTAACTTGTAATTACGTCTGCGACAGACTGCACCACGTCGAAAAGACATATTTGGCTCCACTCACCAGCCAATCGTCAAAGGGCGCTCGCTGTCCCTCTTGATTACAGTTGTGTGCTGTAGCCGTGCCATCCCAGTGGCTCTTGGAGAAATGAGACACCAGCATCTCATTTAAGAGGCAATTGCAAGAGACTCAACTGTTCAGAATGTGTTGGTATAAGTAAATATTTCACATGACAGAGGAGCACTTTTATTTCTCACCATTAAATGGGTATCTGCTAAGTTTGTGCCTCAGAAAGTGGAAGATTCAGACTAAGCAGCAGAAACAAACAGCACAGTGGTGTGATTGTGGGCTACTGCCTGTTGGCAGCTCATGCTGGTTTTATGTTTTTGAATTTCTTCTCAAGAGAGGAAGAGGAGTCCAATAATGTGACAATATTTTGTCCAGGTCGAAGTGGATTTTTGCTTATGATACAAACCGTATGTAAATGTCCTTCTTACTGATGCTTGCTGTGTCCCTCATTTGGCATTCATAAGCAGTCGTGACAACCTCATCAGATAGATGGAGCTGACTCCAAGACGGAGACGACAAAACCACCGACCTCAAAATGAGAGGAGCAGGAAAACAGAGACCCAGCTTCACAGGAAGCGTGCAAACTGAACCAAATTCTCCCTCTCTCTACCCCGTCTCTTTTCTTCTCAACCCCTTTCTGACTTGCTAGTTTAAAGTTGTCCTGGCTTTTATTTTGAGAAATATTAATTTGGTAGAAGAGTGGTGTCGTATCTGAAATACAACACAAAGACAGAAAAGAGAGAGAGGGAAAGTGAGAAAAAGGGGGAAAGAGGGGAGGAAAAAAGGGGTGCAATGCGCGCACATTTCTCTCGCTTGACGTTTTGCTGAAGTTTGTACGCCACTTGAGCCCGCCGTTTCCCTCGCTAATGATACCAGCGGAGCCTCTCTGGGGAATGGCGTCCGTCGTGCGCCTGGCTTTCACATTTCCAGCACCAGGTATTTTGGGATACGCAAGCGGGGACTATGAGGCACATCATTCCAAGAGCTCATCTGATTCTTTCTCTCTGTCTCTCTCTCTTGCTTCCTCTCTCCCTCCAATCGGCTTCACTCTTCTCCTCTTTCTTCTTGTTGTTGTACTTCTGCATACGCAGACATTCTGTGTCTCTCTAGTTCTCTCTCTGTCTTTCTTCCTCCCTCCCTTCCTTTTTCTTTCTTACTTTTTGATTTGGTAAGGATGATTTCAAGTGTGGGGCAAAAAATGCGTGCACAGGAGAGGGAAAAAGTCCTTTTATTAACTTATTCATTGTATGAGAAATCAAGAGGTTTTTTTTTTTTCCTTTCTCCCCTTCGCTGCCGCTCCCCCTTCCTCTTGGTTAAGGCAAATGAATGTTTAAAGAGGTAATTTACTGGGCCCTGGCAGGATCCACATTGTGTATTACACAAACAGGCGGCAACAAAAGGAAATTCTAATCTAGACAGTAACACGACTGCACAGAGGATCCTCGGCGGGGGGTCCAGATGAATTATACAACAATCTGTGTTCTCCCTCGTTTAATTTAAAGGTCTGTTTTCAAGGCTATCGCTAGCTTCCACTTCAGAGGAGAGACTTGGCCTGCTGAGGTCAAGCCCATATTGACAAATATCAAGAGGCAAGAAAGGAGCGCCCAAAACGCAGATATGAATAAGTAAAGGCAAATAGATAAGCAAACATAAAGCAATGAGGGAGAGAGAAGGCAAGCAGACAAACATACACAACATCATGTTGCCCATGAAACATGAGGACCCAGACAGAAGAACCTCAAAGAAACATGAAAACTATGCATGCAAAGCACTTTTTTCTTTTGTTTTCTTTCTTTTTTTCTTCTTTTTTTAAAGAAGGAAATAATCGTTTGTTTGATGGTGCTGCATGGCTGTCAGGGACTTCTGACTTTCACATAGATTTACAGTAAAGAAAGTGGCATCACTGACAGTCTGCTGTGCTCAGAGGCCTGTTGGACCTTTCTGCTGCCCTTGAGGTTTTGTTAGCAGAAGTGGAAATATCATGCATGCATAAATTTGTTGAGATGCTGTTTCCAGAAATGGCCCAAGGCATTTCATGAATTTTATTTGGTTACATAATAGCTACATGATAGTGCCAGGGTTGTAATTCTTCATCCAGGTACCTTGTGGTGCTTTTATTTTTAACTTCCACTGATGTATTTTCAAACAGCTCTGAATGATGTCTGACTAAGTCTTTGAACTGAGATATTCTCAGAGGGATGCTCCCTGCTGGACACATTTTTCCTCTTTCTTTTTGCAGACCTTTCCTTTTCCTCCGCAGTTACGATGAGTGTCAGAAGGTGACGCAATTGCCCAGCCACCCCGAGTCACCTCTTGTCGCCACTGATTTTCCTCATAGTTCATGAGAGCAGCGCACTAGAGCTTGCCCCACCCCTCGCAGTCTATCATAGCGTGGACAATCAACAGGTCATAGCCCCCTAACCCCTCCCTGTGGCTCAGTACCAGCCTTCTTCTGACAGGATGAGTTTGACCCTTGACCTCTTGAGAAGACAGCTCAATCAGCTTTTTATGGCAGCTGTCATGGTAGAGAAAGTGAGACAACAGTCATGTCACATGTCTTTGAGGGGAAAAGACACATTTGCTGCCTCTTTGGAGATGTTTTTCATTATAGCCCAAATCAGATTGGAAATCAGAAGTGTCAAAATTACAGATAAAGGTACTAAAATATATTGCACACCGAATATTTGGTTGAATGTCTCTTGGTTAGACCAGTGCCGTGAGATTGGTCTTGGTTTTGATGCATGTCTTACGACCACTTTTTGAAGGAGGTCTCAGGAAGATTTATAAAGACCACCGCTGGGGATACTAATACATTTGTTTGTTACCTCCACTTCATCTATTTGTTTGTTTGTTCACAACATAACTTGAAAAGCTAAGAATGGATGCGGATGAAATTTTCAGAATGGGTCAGAAAAATGCAGAAGGATCACTTGATTAGATTCTGGTAGTGATCTGGATCATCGTCTTGAGCCTTAAGGTTTTTAAAGAATTCTTCACCATTGTAAAGAATTCACAATGGTTACCTTGTTTATGTGTGGAAACCACCGCACATAAATAAGGTGGCATTTAAAGCTATAGACATGCAACTGACACCAAAATGTAGTGGATTTGACATACACTGCTGGTAAAAAGTTTTGGAACACCCCAATTTTTCCAGCTTTTTGTTGAAATTCAAGTAGTTCAAATTCAATGAATAACTTGAAATGGTACAAGGTAAGTGCAGCACCGCCGGAAGTTAAAAAAAGTTAAGGTTACCCAAAACTGAAAACTGAGGAAACTGACAGGAAGAGGTCTGGCAGAACCGAAGAGCAAGATGGTGGCTTTGAGTCCACCAAACTTCTTCCTGTCAGAGTTTCCCCAGTTTCTCAGCGCCTTTTGATGGTGAAGGAAACTTTACTCACTGACACCTTTTCTTTCTTTGCAGTTTCTGTAGGAAAGACTTACATTTTAAATGTTATGATGGTCCATTGTTTTTGTTCCTTTTTCTCTCCATTTCTGTAGCAACAAAATATTTTCTGCAGTACAATAATGTTCAAATAATGCTCACGAGGGTATGGTATCACAGTGTGTTTCAGCTCTGCTTTTATGCAGACACGGGGTTTTAATTCACCCCCTGGGGTGATTAAATTAGGCATAGGAATTATGCCAGCCGCACATAGAGAATCACAACTGATCCCAACTCAACTCTATGAGTCCGGTCTTCTGGTACACACGATTGAATATACAGTACCTCACACACAGCTGCAGATTGACACCACAACTCACGCCTGGTAACTGGTGCCATCTATCAACAGTAAACATCGACTGCGTTGTGACACGAATTGTTCAACAATGATTAAAGTCGTGAAGTCAAGTCATAACCACCACACATCGCCTGTCCTGATGATTCAACATGTTGAATCGGCACAATTTCTGTCAGGACGACATTAAGACTGAAAAATCTGGGTCGGAAACCACCGCACATGGAGGAGATTTCCAGTTAAGTTGAGACAAGGTGAGTCGCGTTTCTCTATGTGCAGCCGGCGTTAGTTGCACCAACTTTCAAGACTTGATCAACCTCCATTGGTGCAGAAAACCTTTAAGTTGTTAACCCATGTCTTGTTCCCTGAAAAGGACTTTTTGTGTAATTCGGAATTGTACATTATTTTTCAGTTTGGGGTAACTGTAACTTATTCTTGAACCTCTGTCAGTACAGCACTTACCTTTGTACAATTTAAAGGTATTCACTGGTAAAACTCGTGCTGCAACATTTTGGATCGACTAAAGGTTTTTTATTTATTTATTTTATTTTATTTAAAATTTTTTAATTTATTTATTTATTTTTACTTTTTTTAATTTAAAAAAAAATTTTTTAAGAGTTAGTTGGACATCCGTCCAGTAGTGAGTTACCACAATCCAGCCGAGACATACCAAATGCATGAACTATTTTTTTCACTATCACCTTGGGACAGGATATTCCTAATTTTGGATACATTACGGAGATGAAAGAAGGCTGTTCTTGAAATTTCTTTTATATGGGAACCGCAGGAGATATGCATTCTCTGAGTGCTGTCTACAAACCCTAATTCCAATGAAGTTGTGATGTTATGTAAAACGTAAATAAAAACAATTATTCGCAAATTCTTTTCAACCTATATACAAATGAATGGACAACAAAGACACGTTCAAACTGCTGGGATGGACAACAAAAGACTGAGAAAGTTGACGAATGCCCAAAAAACATGTGTTAGGAACATTCCACAAGTGAACAAGTTAATTGGAAACAGGTGAGTGTCATGATTAGGTATAAAAGAAGCACCACCAAAAGGCTCAGTCGATGATAAGGACTGGGTGAGATTCACCACTTCGTGAACAACTGTGTGAGCAAATTGTGCAACAGTTGAAGAACAATGTTTCTGAATGTACAATTGCAAGGAATTTAGGGATGTCATCATCTACAGTCCATAATATCATCAAAAGATTCAAAGAATCTAGAGGAATTTCTGCAACTAAGCAGCAAGGACCAAAACCAACATTGAATGCCTGTCACCTTGGATTCCTCAGGCGGCAATGCATTAAAAACTGACATTGTGTAAAGGATGTCACCATGTGGGCTCAGGAACACTCCAGAAAACCACTGTCTACATCTACTGCTACTACCTATAAGTGCAAGTTAAAACTCTACCATGCGTTGCCAGTTTCTCTGGACCTGAGATGAACTGACGCAGTCTGACAAGTTCATGTTTTAGACTGTTTT
>JAQQAE010006365.1:0-16763 GCA_029823295.1 Pseudamia nigra
GACGCGCCGCGGGCCGACGGCTTCGATGACGGTACAGTATCACCAGCGATTTCCTTCTCTTTGATACAAAGCAGCAGTAGCCTCTCCATAACGCAGGCTAACGGCTGTTAGCCATTAGCCTGTGTTAGCTTGGTTAATGGCTGTTAGCTTTGCCAAGACCCAGAAGTGACTACTCGTTATCCGGTTTAAATTTCGTTGTCCGAGTCAAATTTTTTGTAGTTTTTTTTTCTCCGGTATCCGAATTTTTCGATGTCAGAAGTGGTCGTTGTCCGAGGTTCCACTGTACATCATGATAAATAAATCACTAGAACCTTCAGTTCCAGTATAATAGCTCTTGTTTTGGTTTAATGTATGAGTAAAAGGACAAAACAAATGAAAAGTGATGTAAAAATAGAAAATAATAATAATAAAAATGTGAAAATGAGTCATAGATGTCAAAGTCATAGATGAAATAAGCTGTATCAAGTAATCTTTTTTAAACTTATGGACATAATATTGTGAAAGCCAACACGTGCTAGTTTTCTCTGAAAAATTTTTTATGACATAATATCCTTTTTACTGACTGTTTCACATTTACTGATCTTCTGCATCACAGATGTCAAACTCGTGACCCTTCAGGTTTTCTATCCAACCAGTAAGTAAAGCAGGTGATTTCGCTGATTAGCTCCTCCCCTAAATTTGAAGGATGCTGATCAGTGAAACCACCTGCGTTTGCGACTGGTTGGAGACAAAACCTCGGCCTCCGAGGCACGAGTTTGACCCCCCTGTTCTACATGTACTCATTTTCTTGTGTGAAATATACCTATCTCTATTTTCAGTGACTTATAGATAATTATTATAAAATTAGCTAATGCAGTCATATAACAAAATGCATTGCAGCTTTATAGTGGCAGTTCATGGGTCTAAGTACATAACAAAGAACTTTTTTACTTGTGTTTTTTAATTGAATTTGTGTTCAGTTCGTGCAAACAAAGCCGAAAGTACAACACAGAGCAATAAATCTCCGAGGATCGCGTAGAAATACGAAGAGAGTCCGGCGTCCAAACATTTTTCTGGTCTTGTAGAGTCAACAGAATATTGCGTTTGTGAACACAATGTCTGAACGGGCACAGAGGTTTTCTCAAAAACCCAGATATTATACGGTGCCACTGCACCTAAAAACGCAGCCCTTTTGCTGCAGGTGACATTGGGTGTGTGTTTCCACGAGTGTGTGTGGGCTCTGCTGGTCCCGGCGGGTCACACACAGATCCCTCGGATCCAGTGTGAGGTGGTGGAGACGCAGCGGCAGAATGAATGGGCGGCGGCGGCGGCAGCGAGGTGGACCAGAGAGATTAGCTTGGAAATTGACACTGACAAATCTCACACATTAACGCTTCCTGGGAGGCAGCTATCGATAGGAGAAGCGGCAGGTACCGCATCCCGTGAACGGCACCGGGTTTCTTTAATACTCTGCTCGCATCTCGCCAGAAAGCGTAGCCACCCGGCCTTCTACGGCACAAAAGATAAGAAAGCCAGGTGTGCGCCGAGACTTTTCGTTTGACTAATGTGTTTACAGCTAGAATAATGAATAGAGTGAGGGAGATGAGAGTAATTAATTTGAGCTGTTCAGGCTAAATAACAAAGCAAATACGGGCAAAACTGTTTCATTTCCCTTTGGAACTGGAGCCCCCCCCCCTTCTTGGGTTCTTTAATGAGATAAAGGAGCCCTTCTTTGATAAGGAGTCCTAGTTACTGTTGTTAGTAGCCTCATAGCCTTTTGATCTGTTCTCAGGCTGTTTGCTCACATTTTCTTCATGAAAATGAAGGACAAAGCTCATATGCAGCATTTTCTAACATTTTTAAGGCTCCACTGAGCCTCAGACGAGAACAAGAATATCATCAACTTCTTCCCTACGGTTTAGTCCTTTCACTGTATGATGCAATGCAGCGAGGAAGTTGAAAATTAAGCTCACTTGGATTCAGTAAACCTTTAAAACTCTTAAATACGCTGCTGGTTTCTTTGCATCCTGAGAATAAAAAGTCCAATTAGTAAATGAAAACATTGCTTTGGCCTCTGCAGCAGCACTTCATGGTGTTTGCTAAGTGTTATTTCCACTGCCTTAACCTTGCTCAAGAGGTTCATGGTGTTTTCCCTCTATCTTTATTTATTTTGAACAGTGGAGTTGTTTTCCTGAAGAAGGACCTGTGCCCTTGCTGTTGCTTAGCAACAAAGTGTCTCACAGGGACTTAGCGCCACGAAGTTACCTTTCATTCTACCTTGAATCCTGTCCTTTTCTTTTTTGGGAAGAAACTTTGAATAACTGTCTTCGTTCACCGTCTCTCGGCTTCCGGGCAGAAAAGGCGCCGTTGTGGCGGGCGGACGAGAGGCGTCCGACTTTGGCTTGTTAGACTGATAAATCACAAATCAAGGCTCATAGGATCACAAATCTACACCAGATGTGTATCTGGTTAAAAAAAACAGGTGACGCTGGCCTTGAGATAAAGATCAAATGTCAAATCATCAGATTTTCTTAGGAGAATCCAATTTTGTCAAACCAGACGCAGGCCACGTTCATATATGGTCCTAAATCTGAAATGTTTGTCAAAGCGACCTCATGACCCATTTCATCCTACTTGTACCTCACTGAAGTGACACAGACGTCACAATTCTGTGCGGGAGGAGTTGGGACGCCACAAAATCAGATGTAAACAATGAACTTGGAATCACTCTGTCAGAATTTTGTCGGCTCTGACTGCATTCATATTGACTTCTGAAGATGCACTGCACTTCTTCTTTAGTGATTTATGTGACTTATTGGTGCATGACCGTGTTCTTCACTTCAGAGCCATAGACTGTTCACACCGGAGCCACATTTAAAATATAACGTGAACAATCACGCAAAAAAAAAATAAAATCAAGATTTCAGCAAAAACTCAGGACTTGAGCATTAAAACCTGCAGTGTGAACATTGCCTTATTGTCTTTTTCCTACGATCACACTTAAACATAGAGGCATAGAGACACAATCATCAGCAAAGGTCAACACCTCAAACACATGACTTTGACTTTGACCTTGAGGACTTTAAGGTCAAAGGTCAGTGGAGAGGCATGGAGACAAGGGTGAATTAGGTCAGGACTGGCAATGGAGCTGAGGGGATATAGTAACACCAGTATTTTTTTTTACTTAGCGAGAAGAAAAATAACGGGTATGATTTTCACTTTTTCCAAAAAAGTGTAACATTTTGTATTTTTTTAATGCATTTTGTGGTGGTACAGGAAGGGCCCAGCTAGCTTAGCTAGATTTCAATTCTCTAAACTTCCAAGAAAACCCTTCCACAGCTAAACCGACACCAGTTCCCTACATGTAGGTACAGAACTGATGTATCTGTCCCGAACCTTTCGGAGGACGAGGCGTACGGCTGCAAACTCACCCCAGCAGGTGTGCTTCCAGATCCGGCCAATCACACCCACCGAGTCCGTCTGACCGGACTCTGCCAGCCCGCTCTTAGGTCGCTTGGTTTTTGAGCTTTTTAAAGTGAATATGTACAAAAGCGTTAGTGTGTTATTATAAGTTTGATTCTCAGTCCGTAGGTCGGTGTGGGTCGGTTTCCTCTCTAGATTCTCCACCTGTTCTGTCGGCGTCTCGGCCCCAAATACGTCATCACTCTCCACGTGTTCTGTCCCACAGCGGCGTCACATTGGCTTGTGTCCAACACAGCTGTTTCCAATGCAGGCTAATTTGAAGAGAGTTCACAAACCACGCCCACATCCTCAGAATATGTGTCCATCAGTGAAACCGTAGCTGAAACAGAAACTGGATCATAACAAGGGCATTTACCGAAACTGTGCTAAAAGCCTCGCAGGAGATGTGGTTATGATTTTCTACATGGTAACAGAAAAGATGACGTTTTTGATGGGAAGTGACTGCAGTGAAATAATAAATATTGTCCTAAACTGTCCAAGTGAATAGTTAATGGTCAATTTATTGACTTTGTCAGAATGAAATTACAGTATTGAAAGAAAATGGGTAGGTTTTTTTCTAAAAAGTACTCCCGTTTATTACTTTAAAAGCATAATCTTTTTGTTGGCAATACTGTGGTTGTATTGTATATGAAAAAACGTAGCATCTTAAAAATGAAGTGTTTAATTGTTACTGTATGTTACTGTTGTTCTAAACCTAATCTTAGCAGTTCGTTATGTCTTCAGCATCAAAATTTCAAACATCAAAAGTTTAGTTTAGGAGGTAAAATGCAAAATTCATAATTTAGTGAAGGGACAAAGTCAAGTAAAAGGGCCACCACAGGGATTGTTTATGATTTCTATTTCTCATCTTGTGAAAATGAGGGTCTGTGTAATAAACCAAGTTTTATACTTACGTATATGAATAAGTAAACAGAGGGCTGCTGGCTAATAAACTCTTTATTCATCATTTCAAAATTTGCAGTAAACACACTGCAAAAGACTGGTTTGGATGCAATGTGTAGAAAAAGCACGGTGCATGTTTCCAATCACAGGAAGTGACTGAAACTGGCCAAATTAAATATTCCACAAAAGCAGTGGTGTGATTTAAGGGAAACTTAGCAGCTGCAGACATCTTGGCATGTTGGCAGGGACGGTAGCAGCTTCCCACCAAACATTTTTCACTGCAAACAACGACTTCATCAGACTTCATCGGGTTTCGGTTTATCATCAAGGAGACGAACTGTTAAATATTCATGGATGCGTTGTGTTCTTAAAATAAGGCTCATTAGCACTCCAGCCTCTTTTTGAAGTTCCGCCTTTCCCTTGTCAGTCTCAAAAGAACAACACAAACACCGTATTCATCTCATAGTTCCAAAAGTGGGTTAGATTATTGCAGTGAATGTCACGTCAGACCACCGGTGTGACACGGAATCAGAGTTCAGCGCAGGATCAGTGGGAGCCTGGTTTCGTGAAGCTATTGCATCACATTCAGCTGATATTTGTAAACGTACACCACCTTTGACCCTTCCCTTCATGCACTATAGCCACTGTTTGTATAAATACTGTAACGGTTATTGTAGGGAGGTGCCATAAAACACAAGTTGGACACTTCATTAACCCATAGTTTCATCAGTCGGGTACCTCACAAGTACACTTTATTTCTTTGTAGGTGCTAAGAAACTAACACATACCAAAAAATATGTAATTTTTGTAAGAGTAGAAAGCAAAAAAAAGAAAAGAAAAATCACCATGATTAAACCAATTTATTTATGGGAAGTGTTATGAGTTGAAGTCCTTTAATACTGGAGAACAGAGGGAGGGAATGTCAGATATTCCTCAGCTGTACCATCAGCATCATATTCAACATAACTGTGATTATTAAGTGTGTAATTGCAGAGTTTCTCTAATAGAACGTCTGAAATTCTGTGGGCATCCAGTGATGAAGTCAGAACCATGGACAGTTCCTGTATTTAAGTCCACAGGATGTAAGTGTGAAGGAAATTTTAGTTTTTCTTACTCTTTATAATTTGTACTTCATGTGCCTATAGCAACCACACTGTTGTTTATCAGTGAACCCGCATTATAAATGCACATGTAAAATAGTCTGTCTGTTCCACCTCATATTGTGCACATCATGGGTTAGGGCTATAAATCTGATGTTGTCAGAAATAATGTTCACAGACAAGTGAAGGACTTCATTCACATTACACATCCCATTTATTTCATTCTAATGAAATGGGACCAGGTAAAGGTGGTGGCACTAGTAAACAACCTCGTGAACAGACATTACGACTGTACGTTGAGCACTGATGTACTTCTCTGAATTTCAATATTGTGTGAAATAGGTGATAAGTGAACATAGGACCAAGATGTTTCAAGTTTGAAAAACTACAATTCAGTGAGTGCGTGAGTCTCCATACACCGTGTTAAAATACCCAACATGCATCAGAAATAAACATGTTACTGTTTGAAACAACAGGTTTAGTTGCGACGGATCGTTTACCTCCATGACAACGGTGCAAGGAGTGAGTTTTATGTTGTATAAAGTCCAAATAGTGGCTGCTGTGATTGACAGTGAGTCTGTCTGTGTCTGCCATTATTTACATTATTTACTCCTATATATATATATATATATATAGGATTAAATAAACAGTATATTTTCCCCTGACAGGTCGTTGTGTTTGGAGAGTTAACCATAAGATTGTCTCCCCTTGGCATTAGTTTATGTTGGGATAAATTTGTCATTTAAAATAAATAATTAGATTTCAATTATGTTAGGATAAATTAGGGCTATGTCAGGATAAATTTGTATTTGGAGTGCATAATCGCTCATGCAGCCTGCTAATCATCCTGGTTTGAGATAACGTGTGCATATCTATCACGACTGCATGGTTCAGCATTTATTAAATGGCTGAAATTACTAAATGGTGTTTAATATTAAAATGTTAGTCAGTGTGGTCAGAGATTTCAGTTAATCTTCACTGCTCCACCATAATAATCCAAATATGTGCATTTATTTCCAAAAAGTCTACATGGTGAAGGCCATTTTGTGCACGTCTACAGAGTAAAAAAAACAAGCCAATTCATCCACTATTTAGAGTTTATTCAGTCTGTGCATAGAAATAAACATCTTGAATGTTTTATTGCAGAAAATGTTAGAAAATAACCAATGCTAAACCCACAAATACTGCATAATGATTCATGTTGCAGAGACGTACACTTTGTCACCTTTAGGGCCCAAATAGTTTTCAGAGGATTCTCCCTCGCATTGTCTCAACCGTTTCCCTTAATCTTAAACATCACGACTGAACTTACCTGACACTGAAACAAAGTCTGAACCCATTAAAAGGGATCAGAAAAAAATGGCTTTTCCATATAGAAAAAAAAACAAAACAAAATACAGTTCTTCATCTTGGTTTTGGTGAGTCGTGCAGGAGCAAGGCTGCCCTCACAAACGGCCTCGGTCCCGCCCGTAGGCAACCTATTAACATCCACTTCATCACAGCTTTCATATTTCATGACCCGGTTCATCAAACTTTAATGCAGCCTCTTCCTACACCTTGATGTTTTTAGTGCAAATTCATGTCCACGCTGGAAGCTCTGCCCATCAGGCAGCGGCAGCAGGACAAAGTCGTCGTCCTCACTGTGACGGTCCAGAAGGTCCTGAATGAACCGGGTCACGAGTGATGCACATTTCACAGATCTGAAACCCGCTGAAAGCCCTTGACGGGCCGACCGTCTCTGTGGACGTGGCATTCTGACTGCCGTGCAACACCGAACCACGTCTGGGGTAATTGCTGGAGTCTTACTGAGCCTGTGGGACACACGATTAGCCTGTGCCCAGACGTGATACGCAGCGACCAGAGCCAAGCGCTGATGGATGAACTGGAAGAAGAAAAAGGGGAGGTTGGACGGAGAATAAAGAGGCATAGTCAGTTATGTGCAGCATCCTCAGAGCATGCTTACTTTTTGTCATTTTTTTATTGTACAGTAGTTGCCATCAAATTATTGAAAAGAAATTATTTCCAAAATGAAATGTGACTCTGGCTTGGGAAACATTTTTAAAAAAGGGGGCAACCAAAAATGACAATTACACCAACAAAAAAAAAGAAATCTTTTAATGGCACCTGTGATGCATAAGGAGCATTTGCAGCATTTCTGAGTGTAACCATGGTGATTTCAATTCGACCTTAGGTCAACGTGCCATGTGGAATAGTCTCTGTGTCTGTGGGGTCAGTCTGTGATTGGCTGCTGTTGGATTGTGCTCAGAATTGCCTCCTAAAAAATAATAATAATAATAATTTTCACTGCCTTCGGTGAATAATTAAATGTTTGTGGCATATTAAAGTCTTACTCATTAGCACGGTGAGAAAACGTTGCTCATGTCTGCAGATGTTGGTTTAAATGAAGCCACAGGAAAAAAGAGCATTAAATCAGATGTAATTAGCAAAAAAAAAAAAACAAGCAACAGCACAGTCAGGGTCGTGAATTAGCATAAAATACAGTAGCTGAGCAACACATCAGTATTTGATATATTACAACTTAAAGGCTTCATGTGTAAGATTTGTGTGCGATTAAGCTGTTGCAGCTTTAACCAACCGGTGTCGACGACGAGTTCCGAGAAGTGAAGATGCCGTCGATGTAATGAAAAACGACATGTTCGGGACTTCTCTCTCTTCAATTAATCAAACATTAACGAATAACTGATTAAATACGTAATAAGTCATATGAGTAGCCCAATAATCCTGCCTTAATTCTGTGTAGTTTGTCTGAATTTTAGAAACTAAAACTCGACTGCAAAGGATAAGAAACGGTTTTAAGCAAGTAACACATGTGGCACTAATTAAGAAAACTGTTAATTAAATTCATAACCTGATAGTGAGAGGCAGAAAGGCAAGAGTTTGTGGTGTGAAGCGAAACCGTAAAAAAACAAAGACTTGAGTGTGACAAAGAAAACAAACACCTAAAATCTGTTACAGAAAGGAAACAAGGCCACATTATCTCATATAGGTTTTGCTATGAAGGCTAAAAAATGGGCAGCTTGTCCACAGACGTCCGGTCGTCATCGGTCAGTCGCTCGGTGTGTAGTGACTCAGGCTGAGGTTCGTGCTCCAGTCAGTGTGTTTGTGTGTCATGTTAAGTTTGAGTGTTTCAGCTACCGAGATGTACCATCTGCTCACAGAACCGCAGTGAGTCGCTTTATTTCTACATTTCATTTAAGATTCTCGCAGCTGAAAATCACATATCAGCTGCGGGAACCTGTGAGCGCACACACATCCACAAAATGCGACTGACTGCACAACACTTCTGAAACAATAACGATGTGCGCACGGTCACAAAATGAGCAGATAATCTGCATCGGCCTGACGCATAAACACAAAATATCAGATTGGAACCTGCATCACAAACCTGTAACTATGTCACACATACAGAAACAGACTTTTTTTTTTTTACACATACATTTTCTTCCGTTAAGACACTCACAGCGGGTGGGAGAACAGATTCAAAATGCTAAATGCGTCACAAATTAGCAGCTGATTGTGTCTGTGTGTGTTGATAATATCTGCCACAGATCTGTGAGAAGTTGCAAAAAGTATAACCAACTGTGAAAAATAATTGGACTCGTGCATACACACATAAATCTTCGTCGTAAACTATTCTGTCCTGCACAAAAACAGAAAAAGTGGGCTGGTTCAAACGATGCTGTGTTCAGGCTGCATCCACACATAAACTCCCCGTCGCCACCTTTCCTGTCGCTCTTCTGTCCAGTAAAGACAAAAGGCCAAAGCAATGCTTTGAAAAAAAACTTCACATTCCTTGAAAAGTTGTTTTACACCCAAACCGTTTTTAAATCTCGTACGCAAAGCACTGACTATACAATAAAGGTAGAGATGAAAAATGGAGCCATTTCCAGTAAAGTGTGTCAAACATGTTGTAAAGTCAACACGACAGACTCAGTAAAATCACACCGGTTTGGAAACGAAAATGTTTTTTCTCATCCTGCTTTGGCATTTTGGATCTTTTGAGCCTCACGTTAAACATAGTAGCTAGAAATCATTGAAACTCTAAAATGTTAAAATAAAGTGGTGCTTTTGTGTATGTGTGTTCACACCGGGAGAGTCCAGGGGGCTCGGTTCGATTGGGTGGGGCAGAAACTTTAACCTTTTGATTGGGTGTGGTTCACATTCACACTGCCTGTTCAGCCGCTCGTTCATCACATGTAGACATGTGTAGCGTAGAAGCTGCTCAGCACGGCCGGGCGGCCAGGCAGAGAACTATTCAGCCTGTCGCTGTGCGTCGCCACCGCAGCGTTTCTCACTGCGCTCACGCACTTTCTTCTTAAGGATCCGTGCATTCGTTCAGTTTTCTGGGCATCTCGCCTACAATGTGCTGCTGTGTTTACACAGATGATGAGCAAGGTATTACAAGGATTAAAAAGTTTTAAGATTGCGTATGTGTCCGTAAATCATATGTAAGAGAGGATCCTCATGTCCCTGCCCCCCCGTTTGGTCCGTTGGATGGTCCATTTGCATTCAGACTGCAAGCGAACTGCACCAGGTTTCACCGAGACCCCAGTTTTCACGCGGACCACAGTTCGCTTGTTTGGTCCTTACCAGAGTCCGAGTGAGCCTTCACACTAGTGGTCGACCCATACGGGTTTTTCAGGGCCGATGCTGATTATTAGTGGCTGAGGAGGCCG
The DNA here is from genome assembly GCA_029823295.1 of Pseudamia nigra. Classification (NCBI taxonomy): domain Eukaryota; kingdom Metazoa; phylum Chordata; class Actinopteri; order Kurtiformes; family Apogonidae; genus Pseudamia; species Pseudamia nigra. Next base: position 10,142 of record JAQQAE010006365.1, read on the forward strand.
ATAACTGATATTTGGAGCCAATATTCATTTGCAGTAAAAGTGTAAAAAATTGGCGTAAAAATGTTAAATAATGCAAACACTTAACTTGGTTTCAATGCCTAAAGCATGTTTATTTAACCAAACAGAAAATAAATGTGTCCAGAAGGTCATGGATCCTAGACTCACAAGTTGTACTAGTCGTGAGCTGTAGAGTTTTTCATGTGACTTTCACACAAACAGACACTATTCTCCACATGACATACGTTCAACCCATTGATAAGACATAATCTACTGAGTGTTTACAGACAGACCGGACGACTAACGTTATGGTATAAAGTAATCAGCCTCCACCTTAGCGTGTTTCCCTGCAAGAAAACAAGGGTGAACTGAATTTACGTGCTCTCTCTGAACCACACACACACACACACACACACACACACACACACGTTTTTACTGTCACGGACTGTTTGTCGATTATTATCAGCGCCTTCTTTCAAGTAATTCAGACATGTTGGGAGGTACGTATGTAAGCGGTACGAGAGGGACGTTAGCGGTCGCTACCGTTTGCTCTGTTCTGATGCTTTACTGTAACGTTCGTAGACATAAAGCACTGGGATGTTTATTATAATTTCTGGAGTTTTCTGCGTTTACCTTCGGCACATGTTTGCCTTCTCTGGAGCTCGTCCACACGAGAAAATGCTACCTCTGCTGTGTGTGTGTGAGGACACACACACAGCTTACACACTGTGGTTTGTTTTAACCAATCAGATGGCGCCATGGGCAGAACAATGCTGAGACAGAAGCGACAGGGGAGAGGGGGAGGGGCGGCTGAGCCGAAATAACCCAGTTTTTAATTGATTTCTTGATATCGGCCGTCAGATTTAAAAAACAACGATACCGATATATGTCAAAATTCCAAATATCGGCGCCAATAATCGGTCGACCTGTACTTCACACGACTCCAAATGAAGTGGACCAGAGTTCGTTTAAAGCAAACCGAACAGGGCCAGTGTGAATACACCCTTAAAAAACGCCTCCAGTTTCAAAGTTTGCACTCAGCATTCAGAAAAAAAAAACTGTAAGTAAACGGTATGTAGGGTGGTTCTCGCCTCAGTTTCTCATCAGCGTTCTCAACGTCAGCTCCCGTCTAGACATGACCCTCTTAACACTGCAATTTTTCCTTAATTCCCTGCCATATTTTTCACTGTCACTCTGCAGCTTGTGCTATGTTTATGTTATCATCACAATATCCCTCTGTAGGTTGTAGCCATAAATATCATTTACAGGCTGTATACACAATGAGGCAGACAGGGCACACGCAAAAAATGCATTCCCAAAGGGAAGTGAGGAGAATAGCAGTTAAATGATCTGTCCTCCTACAGGACAAGGTGGCATTCAATCACCGACGACAGTTCAGCCCCGAGGAATACACGCAAACATATCACATTATTGAGAGGAATAAGGTGAAATATATAGGGCTTCACAAACAAGGTCTACACTGCTCCCCTGACATCCTTCCACCATCTTCACCCATTAATTATCAATGTGGACTCATGACATGGTTGATTAGTGCTTTAAATTGTCTCTGCAGTGATGGATCCAGCCATTTTCACAGGGAAATTATAAACCCAATGAAAAGTGTGACAATCATGATGATTGATGGTGTTTGTTTCATGGAAGTATTTTCGTCTGTAGTGGGCACAGGGGTCCTTGGAGAGGGCCATCAGTGTGACGACTGCCACGTACACATCTCCTCACTCACACATGCCTGAGGCACGAACAGACAGTAATAAGACACTGAACCTGAGCGGAGAAGATGTTTTTTTACAGTGGACGTGTAACCATAAGACAAAAACTAATTTCTCTGGTTGTCACTTTTACAGCAGTTTTTCAGTGAGTTCGAACATGTATTGAATAGTGCACAGCCTTTTATGGACATGTAAATAAGTGCATATAACCGCGTAATACTGGTTTGGAGACAACATTAAAAATCAATTCTTAGGCGAAGGTCAACTAACTGCGTGGCTTTGTTTCCTTTTGTATTTTCTCACCTCACTGGCTTTACTTCTGCTCTTTTTGGCTACATTCACACGGCTCAGATCTCTTTTTTTTTTGCCTGTATCTGGTCCAGGTCTGTCTTTCTCTTGGCAATGTGATTGTCACACATACTGTAACATGGAATCTGATCATATTAAATCTGATTTGGGCCACTGACACTCACATACAGCGTGACCTGACTTTGAACTGTCGCACTGGAAACGATGTGGCTTTCACATCCTTCTCAGCTGACATTCGTCATACAGTCATTCTGTGCTGACAAAGATCACTCATCCATACGAACATTCAAGACGGTGGAGGGACGGTGACGTGTCAGGTCTCATCGGTATCTGTAAAAACTCAGAGGTAAATATTCACGTATTCAATCTACTATGATTAATAGCTCATAAGCGGCAAGATGTTAAGACATAAATCCTCAGTGTGATCATAGTAAAGTAGACGAGGCACAACCAGAGTTTCAGTGAAATCAGCCGTCCTTCCGGCGGCAGGAATTCTATCGATCTGTGTGTGAGACCAATAGAAAGGAAATTGTGTGGGGACCATCTGCAAAGTGCAAAAAACGATTTTGGTGCATGATGAATGAAGTTTTTTCTCTTAAAGTAAGGGTTGTAGTAGCAATATGAGGAGACAATAAGTATATCTAGTGATTTTCATGTCCATACAGTGCTTCATTGTGAAGTAGTTGAATATTATTTGAGGCATCCCTAGTTGTTGCAGATGGTCCCTGCACACCGGTCTTTCCATTGGTTTGGCATAGAGATTAATAGAGGGCGTTTCAAAAACATGGACCCGATTTGAAATCACCATATCACTGCAACTGTGAATGAAACGTTTACCACGTGAAAGGTTGGGGCATAGAATAAAAAAAACACCACCAGGTGCTGCTCCCAATTGGTCACAAGGGACCCGGTGACTTGGCCGCCAACATCCCCAGACTTTACACCTTGTGACTTTTTCTTGTGGGGATACGTCAAAGACTGTGTTTTTTTATGCCGCCATTAGTGACTAATCTGGATGAATCAAAAACAGAATCATGGCAGCAGAGACTGGAGTGGATGAAGACACCCTGACGGGCGTTTGGGACACATTCAGCTATCGTCTCCGTGTTCTTTGTGCAGGTGGAGGGAATATGGAGCATGTATGAAATGACTGATAAAACTTGAGAACTCACTAAACCACTTGGAACTTTTGTGTTATTGTCCCATGTTGCCATCAAGAAATATACCGGATTGAAACTGGGTCCATTTTTTTGAAACACCCTGTATAATTCATACCACCCAAAGAGCAGCTGATGCCATTGAAACTGTAGTTGTATCTTGTTGTCTGCTTCACTATGATCAGACACAGGTATGATTTGTCATTGAAACACTTTCTGCTTATGAGTTATTGATCACAGAATGTCAAATATCTGTTTCATTTTACCATATGTAAACACTCATAGTTTTTTCACCTTTGAATTGGATTTATCTCTGCTTCACAACTCTCTTTCATAACTCATTGTAATACTCTCTTCACCATCAAATATCTGTTGCTATGCCATGGAATGCAAACAGTGCTGTTTACAAGTCTTTCAAGACGGAGCCGCAGATCATTTCCTACAGGATTCACTCGAACAGAATGAAATCAGATAGAATCCTTGATGTAGTATTTTTAGAGAAAAGTTCAGTGCGACTCGATTCAAGCCGGGGCTTTATTTTCGAGCAGCGTCTAGTGGCTGTTTGCAGTGTTACATGATTCTTATTCTTTTGGAATCTCTTAGGAGCAGAGGTCCTCCCCTCTTATTTTTTCAGCTGCGCATTTTCAACTAAAGGTCTGTTTTTGATGAGTCAGACTCCAGGCCTTGCTGTGCCTCTTCCACCACCTCCTGAGTGCCTCCTCATGCCTCATTGCCCTCTGCTGGTCCACAGTGTGGTGACTGGAGCGTCACTGTTCCTCATCCCTATATCCACCTGTAGGGTGATTGAAACAAGAGTGAGCTCTTGTCAGGTCCTCGGCCACCATGTAATTGAATTCTACCTTGTTTCACAGAGTGCAACAAAGCATAGCACTGGATACAGGGTAAATATACTCAGCACTTAGAGACAAGCCTAGGCCACGACTGCTCAACAACAAACACAGGCACAGGGTATTGCTCCCTATCGTTTTCAGACAGTGCTACTATCAAAGTAAAATACTGGAGCTGCTGTAATTACTTCGGGGCTGGAGGAGGCCCTCTGCTGGGTTTCACTCAATCCATTTGTATTTCCAAAAGATTTATTTTACTGCCAAATTCATGCAACTGTGCGTACCACCTTAAATGCTTAGTCATTGTTGATGCCACGTCACTGAGATTTTAGAGTTGACTGGTTGCGAATTGATTGTATTTTCTGATTAAGACCTGTGCGATCTTAGAGAACTACTTAATGTGTCAATTTTACAAAACCTCGAAGGATTTATTGCATACATTTTAGAATTAGTCAGCAATGTTTGTCCCCATTATCTGCATATTTGGTAGAAACACAGAAAAGCAATATCAGAAACAGTGTGAGAGGCATAATAAACAAGAAACAAAAGTATCCAACCTGTTTGACAGAAGGATTTTGAATCAGGCTCCAACTGTGATATCAGGCAACAATCACTCTCTTCACTCACTTCATTGTTCTGCCGTCAAACTCACACAGTCGGCTGCCAAAGATTAGGACTAATCATTACAAATACTTGTTTGAGCCTTGTGCAGTCACATTATGAAACTGTCACATACAAATCATTTCAAATGTATTTCCTGTATGTTCATCTGCGTGGTGGTTGAGCTGCATACGCTCATTTTTGATGCTGACATAAACTGGACTGAACACACTGTTTAAATCGAGCTGTGTTTCAGGGATGCCCTTGCTGTATCTGTTTTCATATTTCTCACGAGTTGGCGGACTGGTGGTCGGTGCATATTTTCCTACAAAATACAAGCAGCAGCCAGTTTCAGATAAACAGAAAAACAGACAAATAAAGGAAACGTATGCTTTATCCTTGGAAAAACTAGTTGGAGTTTTCTTGTATTGCGACTGATCTTTTAAACTAAAATGGGTCTTGTTGTAAGCCCGTTGTGGAAAATCAGACAGACATTGATATGAATGTCTCTCTGATTTTCCAGCAGTAAGGCAAATTAACTTGACACAAAATTAAAACTTGCACAGTTCTTTTCCCACTAATATGCAAGGGAAGTTTGCCTGATATGATATAATTTATTCTGATGCCACAGATACTTAACCAGCACCCAAAGCAGGTGCCTCCCCCGATACTGGCCAACCACGAACAAAAAGGCAGGAAAAAAAACAAGAGAAATGAAGATTCAGTTACCAAGAAGAGTCAAAACATATGCCTTATCAATAAGTCAGATCTTCATACTGTGCAGATTTTTGTCTTTCTGGGATGATTAAGGGGCTTATGTTTTTTTAGGGGTCAGTTTATTTGTTTTTTGTTTTTTTTCATGATTCAAAAGATTAGAACAGATTTGGGTAAACTATTTAGGATTAGGTCAGATTAGAAAAAGGACCAATGGATTCGATTCTGGATCATTGTCTGGATCCAGAACATTTTTAAAGGATTCCTCACCATTGTGAGATAGGATTCAAATTCAACATTTGTCCTTGTAACGCCACAAATAATACCCGGAAAATATTGGATAATACCGCAATAGATTCTATCAAACCACAAAGATATTCTGGATATCGTGGATTGTAGCGGCGCGGTCTGCTGATTCAGTAATGTGTCCATGGATCTGATGTATCTTCAACATTTATGGAGCGATTGGTGAAAAATTCCTATTTTTTCATATCACTATATACATATATGTGTGTGTGTGTGTGTGTAGCGGTCCCGTCTTTGGAGGGCAGATGGGATTAGAATGTGGGACTGCTCGGAGGCATCGCAGGCGTCACTCCGCCGAGGCAGCTCCAGTCAGTGGCCTGTTTGCTGTTGGCTAATCTAAGGAGATGGATTCTTAGCGCCGAGCTCTCTCCAGTACAGTTACTGTGTTTAATGGGTTTGACTCCCCAGGACATTGTTTCAATCTAAAGGTCATCACGGTCTGCGCTCGAGCCGAGCACCTCTCAACCCAGACTGATTTGGTTCTCCGGCAGTCTCGCACAGTGTACTTCAAAGGACATTTTTCTGCGAGCACTTCCATATTAATTAGCAGAAAGAACATGGAGTAACTGTGTCAATTTTCATCACACAAGCAGCATAATTCAAAAAGGCCCTTTAAAGGGACAAAGAAAGATAATCCATTTACAGTGCAGGCACTTTGCCAATAACGGAGAAACTTTACTTCTACTTTACCCCTTGACAAGATTAACTGAATTCGTTGAAACTGAAATTAGACAAACTCATTAGGTGTTAAATGTTATTCATTCAGGTTCAAATTTTGGATATGCCTGTTGATTCACATCTTATCACACACGTTTGCACATGCACGTGCTTACATAAAACTCATGTTTAATTCTGCATAATTCTGCAAGCTGGTCATTTGCTGGGATTAACTAACCCCATTTCCAAGATAACTGCTGTTCCAGTTCCCTAAATCCATGAGAACGGCCTGCGCAATCCCTTC
>JAQQAE010006366.1:0-16761 GCA_029823295.1 Pseudamia nigra
TGGCTGAGGGGGTTCAGACCTATGCAGAACAGCAGTGGGGACAGAGCGTCTCCTTGGAATATGCCACATTTGATGGCTTGCCATTGGTTTTCCACAGCCTCATCAAGTTTGCAATGGAGGCTCTTAGAGTCCTGTTGATGTTGTACAGCTCTAAGCATTCAATGATCCATGTATTGAAGCGTCTGGCTTCACCTTCTCTTGTGTACCTCTTTAGGCGGCTAGCTTGGAGCCTTTGTTTCCAGAGCTTCAGGTATGAGCTACTACTTGTTTCGCCATTAGTGTTCTGTTTTGAACCATTTGTCCGACATTGCATTGTCCTGTTTGCGATGCGACACTGATGCCAGTGCTGAAGGATCAACGTTCCTTGAAGAGGAAGAGTTAGAAGAATTCATTCTGATTTTTATTTTCGCCTCTTCCCTACAAACTTTTGTGAGCGTGCTCCAAAACACGGTTTAATATTTGTCTGACTAATCAAGAATAGATCTATTTTTAATCTCCTCATTTGTTAAAGAACTGAGTCATCTCTGCACCCCCTATCAGATCATAAACAAATTCTCTTGAAATTAGGAGGCACCAAAGAGACCAGCAATGTGCAAAGAGTTTGGAAATCAAACTATTCTTTGCTCAATGCTGTCCCCTTTAATGACAATTTTAAAGGCTATTAAAGGAATTTATTAATCAGAAAGAAACTGACAATTATAGGAAAACATGGGAATTCATTAAATATATACTGTAGCTAGATATATTGCCGTCAGCAGAATGAAGGGAGTGAAAAGAGAAAATTGAGTAAAAGAAACATAATTAATGTATGAAGTTGACTATCTTTTTAAAAAAGAAAACATCACATTACAGGAAGAAATTGAACTGTCGACTGCAGCTGAAACAAATCTATTTAAACCTGCCAAAGGGTGCTTTTATTAGATCCTGAGCCAAATAAATGAGGAATAAGAAAAGAATACCAATTATTTCTTTGCTCTTGAAAAAAAAAGGAATTTTGAAAGGACATTATTAACTGCTCTTAACATTGGTAAAACTCCATCCAAAGATCCAAAATTAACTTTCAGTTTTGCCTGTACTATCTACATAAATCTAAACTGAAAGAGCTACTTTCAGAAGCAAAATTCACATTAACATTTTGCACACATTTCTGGGAATTTATCCAAAATCTGTTAATTCCTGTATACGATGAATACATCAGTCAATGAGAAATGACAGCCACCGTGAAACAAGGGATTATCTACTTTATCCCTTAACCTGATGAAGACCCTTGAATGATGGAGAATTGGCATCCCATCAGTCTGTCAACAACTCATCACCAAATCCTTGCTTCAGCTTATGCTAACATGCCAAAGAAAAGATGGGACTCTATTATAGCTGAAACTAAAACGGGGTTTATTAAAAATTGACGGATTGATATTAATATGAGACTCATTTTACACGTGTCGGATTATTCAGATGTAGTAAAATCAAAGGCACTTATTTTGTTTGGAGATTTTTATAAGGCTTTTGACACAAACAAACACAAAGTCCTATAAACCTCAAAGTATTTGGTTTTGAGTAAAATTTTGTCAATATAGTTTAATTCCTTTGGCAGCTCTTTAATAATAAATTTTAATACAATGAACAAAAGGTGTGCAATTAATAGATGGATCAGACAAGCTTGCCCTGTATCGTCCTTTTTATTCATTTTACTCTCAGAGCTACTGTCATTCAGTGTTGTAAACAAGAAACAGTTGAATGTATCTCGATGACATTTTTAATGAATAAAAATCAACCAGAGAGCACAGTGCAGACCTGCACAGCTCAGCTTCTCTTCACCGTGAAAACCTACCGTTATCAACTGAACCTTTCTTCATATTGTTATGTCACTCAAAAGTAATATTCTTAAATTTATTTGTCCCTCATTGTTAGCTTTATTTTCTACCTTACGGTAGCTATTTTTCCTCAACCTCTGTAAGTGTAACCTGGATCACTATATCAATCAATCAATCAATGAACTTTATTGATCCAACAAAGTGGGAAAATTCAGAATATTGTCCATATCTGGATCAAACGTTGTGGTTTGATAGAATCTTTTATGGGGTTATTTTCTGTTTTTTTTTGTGTAAATTTTCTGTGTTTTATGTGTTGTGACATGGACAAATGTTGAATTTGTGCCTGTCTCACAATGGTGAAGAATCCTTTAAAAATCAAGTCAAGGATCCAGATCACTGCCACACATTGGTCCTTGTGCCATTTCTGATCTCTCCTAATTTAAATTAAAATTTTATTCAAATGCATTCATAACTTTTCCAGTTGTGTTAAAGAAACTAACACTGACAAAAACAACCTGCTTGGCGGAGGTATTTAACGAACCGTATTAATCTGATTAACTCTGTTGCCTCTGGCTTGAGGCTAAATGTGTCCAAATATGAAATTTTGCCTCTTCATACCTGACAACTCCACAATTGGAATTTCCTAGACATTATTTGAAAAACCAAATCACACAAACTTCACAAATCAGTACTGTCACACATAATATACCCATATATTATATGCCTTAATATTTGTTTTGTGCAATGAATGTGGTGTATTACAGTATTAAGGTTAACCGAACCCTTTTTCGTAAGCTGTATTGTCCTTTCTTCATTGCAACTAAAACTCATATTCATATGTTTGTGCCTACCGTGTACCTGGTCATTGTAAATGTGTTCAGGAGCCCCCAGATATGGGGGACTACGGGGAATTGGGGGACATCCAGAGTCTTCCATTTCTCAAAAAACAAAAGGCATAAAACACTACAATAATCACATTAAAATATAATCATCCTGCACATCAAATAAATGAACAGGAGAAACTATGCTACAAACATATATATTGCATACATTAATTTTTTCAGTTCATGCCTGAATGAGCTGATCATATGAATTTCCCGTATGGCTGTGGCTCACAAAGTACAGTGGATTCTCCATGAACGTAAGGTTAGCAGTTCCATCCACTCTCATGGCCACAAGCCAAAGTGTCCTTGAGCAAGACACTGAACCCCAAGTTGCTCCCAGTGAGTGTCACTGGTGTGGGAATGTGTGCATGAATGGGTGACTGTAAAGCAGTCTATTGCCATAGGGTAGAAAGGTGCTATATAAGTGCAAGATCATTTTCCATAAAGGGATTAAAAGTGTATTCTCTTCTACATATATATTCTACATAAGTCCTATTTATACACACCAAACACAACTCCATCACCAAGCAAATTAATTATCAAATATCAGACCCACTGGGGCTTATTGGAAGGGTTTTTTTTTTGGGGGGGGGGGGGGGGGGGGTGTTTTGATTTCTTGTTTACTACATAATTTAACAGTTAAGATGTCTTCAGAATTAAGGTTGTTGTCTTGACACCACTCGTGATAGAGTGTGGGGTTGTCGTCATCATTAGGGTCCGGCCTTTAAATGTCTCCATGTCTTCAGTATTAACATACAGCAATAAAAACAAAGAAAATCCACTGAAGGAGACGGTATGCCAAAACTTTTGACGGGTGTATGTAGAGAAGCCAGAAACGGATGCATTACCACTTCACTGGAGCACAGAAATACAAGTTCCACACCGAGATCCACAGATGGTGATGATGATGGACTAAAAATGTCCCCATCCCTCAATGTTCAGCTGAAACTTATACCCCTGAATTGGCTCAGTCTGAATTTCTGATCAAAACTCTCTTTATGAACAAAGAACACATAGAAAAAAAGTAATCAGTTCAGTATTTTGCCAGACCATTAACATCTAAAATTTTAACAATGCTTTGTGAGCCAGTCTGGTTAATTCATGAGCTGCCTTCAAGTGAGCAAAAGCATTGTACCGTAGGTAAACAGAGGAACACTGACATCAGCAACATAAAAAAAACCCAAAATACCAAAAGAAAAAAAAATCTTGAAGGTGATCTTCAGGAAAGTTTGGTTCCATATTGTAAGCCTTTACTTGCCAACACAGTCTGTTCAAAACAAATCAAGAGGATGATTGTTACCCTTGATAGGAACAGAACCGCCTCCGGCTGCCGGGTTCGCCGTAGTTTGTGATGAACCGCGTGGGTGTCCCTGTTCAGAACGATACCTCCTCGTAAGATCACACTGACATATTTTAGTGGAATTAACAGGATATAATTTAATAAGTGAATGCTTTGCATCCGTGCTTGACATACCCTGCAGCTTCAGATATTCTCTCCGTATATCTGGGTCAAACATCCCTCTGAGAAGCTGCAGCACCTAAGTTTTGCTTCTGAACAATAAGAAGCACTTTGATTTGCCTACTCACTGCATACCTTTCAGATGCTCCCATAGTCTTCTAGGTTTCACTCTGTGGGTGTTAATGCAAATGATTCTCCCTCTACTTAAAGCATATTCTCTTATTTTCCAGGACGTTGAATTCTAATGATTATCACAGGGAAGAGGTTTCCAAATATTATCCAAATATCATTATTATTATTATGAGTTGTCTTATCATTACTTGGCTCATGTATTCCACTGTTTTTACAGCGTTAAATAAAAATGAATGAAATAATCACTAAATAAAAGCTGAAGAAAATAATCAAGTAAGTCAACAAACATTTGCAAAATATGAACAAAATAACCGGTGAACAAAAGGGACAAAAGATCAATAAAAGAATATGATTGAGAATGTACAAAATAATAAAGAAAATAAAAAAGAAAATAGTGATCGTTGACAAAAATGAATGAAATAAGCAAATAAATGAACAATAGACACAAGTGAATGGAATAATCAATGAGGGGAACAAAATAATCAAAAACCTTAACAATAAGCAGTAAAATTTGGCAAGCAGTCAAGAAAATTAACAAATCAATGAGGAAAAGAGCAAATTTTTTTTCCAAACAATCAAGCAAAAGGGTCCAAACAATCAAGAAAATTAACCAAAATTGAACGTAGCAATCAAGAAAATGAAAAAAGTTGACTAAATTAACCAAAACGAGTTGATATAATAATAATAAAGCAGTGGAATGAGCAACTAATAAAAATAACAATCAATGAACAAATCAATCAAGAAAATCAATAAGAATAACAAGAATTAAATAATTAAGGAAATTAACAAACTAAGCTAGAAGATAATCAAGTTTGGACAGAGAGGTGAATGAAATAACCAATGAATGAGCAACACTAAAAATAAGCTGAAAAATATGGAAACGCTCAACGAAATGAACAAAAAGTGAACAAATCAAGAAGAAAATCCACAACAGGAAACAAAATAATAAAGAAAAGTACAAACTAATTAAGAAAATGAACAAGTAAAGAACAAAATAAGCACGAAAATTAACATAATGGACAAAACGATGAATTAAATAACCAAGGGATGAACAACACTAAAGATAAGCTGAAAAATATGGAAACACTCAACGAAATGAACAAAAAGTGAACAAACCAAGAAGAAATTCCACAAAAGGAAACAAAATAATAAAGAAAAAGTACAAACTAATTAAGAAAATGAACAAGTAAACAAAAATAAGCACGAAAATTAACATGATGGACAAAACGATGAATTAAATAACCAAGGGATGAACAACAGTAAACGCTGCAGGCAATAAAATGAGCAAACGAGGAAGAAAATCAGTTTTAAAAAATTGAACAAATCAATCAAGAAAACAAACAACAAAATTTACATAAAATGTAAGCAAAATAAAAATTGAACAAAATAAGTGAAGAACTGAACAAAAGTGGGAAATGACATGTGAAATAATTTCAAAAGTTAACAACACAGTTTGCACTTTGGGTCCATCTTTGGAGCAGGTTGATCGGTGGAGGTGCCAGTATGACGGCGCCTCCAGGCTCCTTGTTTGAGCTTCTAAGCCAGTTTTCAGAACATCACACAACATTTGTTCATCTTTTATATACAGTACAGCCTTTGGTGTAAATGTTGGCAGTGCAATAATAATTCAAGCAACAGCTGAAATAATCCAAAGTACACGTTCGTTTGTTTGTTTGTTTGTTTATTAGTTTATTTGAGCACCATAAACATAAAAGGTGATTTTTTTTTTTCTTTTCAAAAAAAAAAACAAAAAACCCAACATCAACAGGAAAAGAAATGTGTACAGTTTGCTCAAAAGGAGTAGGTTGAAGTTCACAGAACTTGTGTGGACCTACCCCTGGCCTTTCAATGAACATGAAACTGCAATTTCTTCATACGTTTTCACAATGAGCATTTAAAAAGGCAACAATCATTGACATAAATACTCCCATGCACAATAAGACATGAGCCTATGCTGTCGAGTACATACAAAACAAAGACTGGTGAATCTATGTTGTAGTACAAATAGTGTATCTATCCATTCAATTCAATTCAATCTTTATTTGTGAAGCGCCAATCATAATCGCAGATAATCTCTAGGCAATTCGAGGCCGAGACCTCATGACTATACAGAGAGTAAACCCAACAGAACCACCGAGAGCAAGACAAAGGCGACAGGGGGGAGGAAAAACTTCTTTTAACAGACGAGAAAAACCAGGGTAGAGACAAAAGAAAAGAGTAGTGATAGACAAACAAACAACACAGACACTGGGTGACGTCCACAGACACTGGACCGGTCCAGAACCAGCAAACACACAGCAGGGACATCAGGAGACCGAGCAACCTGAAGACCTGGGGCAGAGGGAGGAAGCACAAAACTACAGGGAAGATGCAAGTTAGTATCTTTGACCACTGAACCCTTTTTTTACTGTAAACCTGAAATTTCATAACCACACCAATAATACACTCATTTGCGATCATACATATTATGAAAAAGCAAACACAAAGCATTTTATCAAGTAGTTTCTCCCAGACCCTTGATACATACTGTAACACCATCTGTTTTATATTCATTTATGATCAGACAATTTACAGCAGAGGAGAAAAGAAAAACATAAAACATTTTGTCAAACAGCTGCCTCCTGAGGAAACAATTTGACAAAGTGTTGGAATCTAAAATCTTGACCCTGGGTTGGTACAATTTGTTTCATCTTCGTATTTGACTAATATGGACTCTTTGCAAGTCTTTTTGAAGTGTGCCAGATTTTTACAGAGTTTGGTATTTTCATCTAGACTATTCCATAAATCTACTCCACGCCTAGTAACACACATATTTTTCAGGGTAGTTCAGGAATACGTTGTTGTTATAATCCACTTGACCTCTCAAGTTGTACTTGACTTCTCTTATGCAAAACATATTTAGTATACTTACTGGAAGCACTTTTTTTTGTAGCTTTCAACACTATCTGAGCCATTTTGAATTGAACTAAATCCCCAAATTTCAGCCTTTTTGATCTGAGAAATAAGACATTTATGTGATATCAGTATCCAGCTAAATGGATTATTCTGATTGCCTTTTTCTGAACTTTGAACAATTGCTCAGTATTACATTTATATGAATTCCCCCATACCTCAGCACAATATGTTAAATTCCTAGCTCTGAGTATAAGGAATACACCGTACACCGACAGTATGACCACTAACTGGTGAAGTAGTCATAATGCTGATTGCATCATTCCAATAGCTTTTGTCAGTGGCTGGATGTATCAGGCAGTAAGTGAACATTTAGCCCTGGAAGATAATTGACATTATTACTGCTTTACTTGTCAGCGAACATTGTGTTATTGCTGGTCGGTGTATGTAAATTTGCCATCATCTTTCTGACTGATCTTATGTAGCTTCATTTAAACGTGTTGTCAATCTAATTTTAAAGCTGACATAGGTCACACGAAAAGCAGTTTGATTTTGACAGTTTTATTTGTTTGAGTTACAAATAACACTCAACATTTAAAGGCCACAGTCAGCGCTGTTTTTCTGTTGTTGACCCTCGGGCAGTGTTTCCCCTGTTTCTGCTATGGTCTGTTGGTGAAATCAGATATGTCAGTTTCCTGTACTTCCGTGACGGGTTTACAGGCAGGACAGTGAGGGACATCTGTGACGAGTTACGGATGAAGGTGAGGTCAAAGCACAGCATGTTGATATTCAGAGAGGCCTGCATCTTTCCTGTCACAGCTCAGTGCCTGCTCGAGGGTGACTTAAAGTCAGGATGAACTACATAATGACCATTTTATCTGGCAGGTACTTCAAGCGTCATCTATTTGCTCAAAAGAGACTGTGGCACACTCACTTCTGGCAGCCCGGATAAATGTATCATATCTACAGGGTGGGTGGTATCAGAGAAACAGCAACAACTTGCTGTCAGACATTATCACAACCCTGCTGTTCCCGGGAAGTGCTTATCCATCCTTCTACCACAGTTCGATACGTGTGGACAGATGAGCTTCAGGGCTTACAGAAAGCACATTCACACATCAAAGTTAATTTATTTAGAACAGAGAAAAGTCTGGTCAAGATGGTTTTGACGGTTGTGTGTTTTACAGAGTCACGGGGTTAGTTTTAGTTCTTGTACCTGCAGTAGCATTGGTGTCTCTCACTGACACCGCTGCCATTTGTGCATGTGGACAAACACAACGAAGACTCCATTCACACATGAAATGAGAATGCAATGCATGTCCAGAAAATAACTGATCTGAGCTTGACTTTGTGTTGACACCTGGTGTTTTTAGTGCTGTCTTATCAGATCCCCACTTTCTGTCCTTTAAAACAAAACCTGCACAGGAGTCTTTTAAAGTGTCGGAAATTTTTCATATTACCGGTAAGTTGTTACCAACATAACCAAAACAACAAAGATTTATCATATAATGAGTATTTCCGGGATTATTGACCTGTATTGTTTGAAGTTAAGGCTGCTGCCCTAGTGTGTTTCTACATATAAATGCATTCAATGCACATTTTGATAGTCTGCATTGGAAAATGTTGATGGAACTGGTAACATCTGAAAACTAGAAAGCACTCAGAGAGTGCAAACCTCCACCAAGGCAGCTCAGTTTCTCTTCATGGTCAGATACGACAATGAAAACAAATGATAGTTATACAAATGTACAGTTTTCAGTTATTTTATTATTAGTTCAGTAGTTATTCACAAAAAATTTTTGGACACATTAGTGAATCAGCAGACTTTCCGCTACAGTTTGGTGTCAGTTTCATGTCTGTAGCTTTATTTACTACCTTACAGTAACTATTATTCCTCAACCCCTGTAAGTATAATCATTCTGTATCACTATGTCCAGTATATATTACTCATATCTGGATCAAACTGTGTGGATTGATCTATAATGGTGTTATCTTATCTTTTGGCTAAATTTTATGGGTGTTTCAAGGACAGCTGCTGAATTTGGCCCACAATGGTGAAGAATCCTTTACAAATCCTCTGGATCCAAATCACTCCCAGAATCTAATCAACTGGTCTTCATGCCATTTCTCATCTATTCTGGAAGTTCCATTGAAATCTGTTTATAACTTTTTGAGTTATGTTGTGAACAAACAAACTTATAAATCAGATAAAGGCAACAAAAACATAACCATGGAGGCAAAAAACTTACACTTGCATGAGGTGGTTTTGTTCTTTTCAAAAAAGGGTCAACATGCATAATGGGAAATAGAACTTTTTTCAAATAAAACCTGAGATAGCAAACATTTTACTCATGTGATTGATCAGCTGCTTGCAGGATCTTCCCCGGTCCTCCAATAAAGTGCTGGATGGCCACCTCCTTTTCTGACAAATATCTAATGTGGTTTTACAATGAGCCAGTTTTTTGTAGATATTTCAGGCATTAACACTGACAACCTGCGCAAGCCATTTTGAATATGTATAATCTTTAGAGAACTTGTGTTTTAAAGTTGTATATGTTTGAAGGATTTTTACCCCTACTCCAGGAATATAAATCTACAATTTCCTATACACTTTATGGACTTGGTAGACAGCAGCTGAAGATCATTAAATGTGATTAGACAGATCCGATCACAGTAAATTTACACCTTGCATTAACATGGATTTTTTTCCTCATCTCAATCCACCTTTTATTTATCAGATGACATTTTAACACAGTGTGTAAGTGGGATCTATAATACAGTACTACAATAAAACTTATATACTATATATCTATAATAAAACTTGACATAGTTTTCTTCTTCCCTCACCGCTCTGCCTGCCATGTATTGTTTGTTATATAAACCTTGTTGCACTTATGGAAGAGTGAAGTGTCCACCATCTGACTTTCAAAGCCAATAACTGTCAAATGATTTCAGCCCAATAGCAAATGCCAGCTTGTGCTGCTGATTATAAAGAAGACACATTATACCACTACAATGCAAATGTACCCACTCTGCTTCCTCTTCAATTCTTCATTCACTTTAAAGGAGGGTTTTGACACACTGATTTGTCTCGTTAGAAATATTCCACATGGCAGTGATATAATTTGTAATTTATTATTTTAGGTGTCAGTGTTTGAGTGGCTGTCAATAGAAAAGAAACTTGCCAAAACAAGTGGTTGTTTCAGTATCATAATAATAACAATATCTGTCATCACAGAAAAAACTAGACATGGGACAGCTCACATTTCACTCTGCAGAATATTCTTCAGTGAGGTGCGATCAATTAGAAGAACAGCAGCAGTGAGATGCAGGATGTGCAGACAGAATGGTCTGATTTGAGGATATGAGAGACGATGGCCTCCCTCCCGGAGAGTGGACACTTGTGGAGGAGGAGGAGAAACAGCAGGAGGTGGCTGAATGAAAGTAGTAGATCAATGTCCCGGGAGGTGATGGGGCAGTGGCAGCGGCTGACTGAAGTGTGGAGGCGCGTAGCCGGGGGAGCAGATCAGTGTTTGAATTGTGAAGGCAGTGGCGCTGGTTTGAAGCCAACATTAACAGCAGCAGTGAGGAAACTCTGTGGGAAGAAAAATGACGAGTTAGAAAGGAGATGTAGGATTTAGACACTGGTGACAATGTGGATGTGAGGGAGTAGACATACAGCAGCAGCAAAGGGGGGAAAAGTCTTCTTTATTTAACTTTCTTAAAAGTTTTTTTATGTTGCAGTATGTTACAATATGATATGGTGTGATGCAACAGGAAGCCCATCCCCACACTTTCTGTATGACTGCACAATTCCAAAAAAGTCTGGACAATGTAAATAAAAACAGAATGTAATGATCTGCGAATCTGACAAAGACATGTTTCATAATTATTTATAAGACAGGGACCATCCAGATTGTTATCAGCGGACAGTTCAAAAGCCTGTATCCGTGATGGTATGGGGTTGCATGAGTGCCTATGGCGTGGGCAGCTTCCACATCTGGAAAGGCCTCATCAATGCTGAAAAGCACAGAAAGGTTTCAGAGCAACATCTGATCCCATCCAGATGTGTTTTTCAAGGAAAGCCTTGCATATTTCACCAAGACCCATGCTGAACCACATACTGCATCCATGAACTGGTCTGCCTGCAAGGCAATAGATAACCTCACCATGAAATGAAAAATACACCAAGGCTATGGCAGCGGTTATGGAACTATAGCAAAACTTTGACACTCAGGAGAGTGGAGTTCAAGTCTGGTGGCATCCATTTCCATTTCTGTTTTGTGCATTTTCTGTCTGTCCATCGCCCTGATCTTTTCACCCTAACTTAGTTGTTTTATGTTTACACTCATTAACTACACACAGAAATAGGTCACATAAGCTGTACATGAAAATTCAAAAAGCCATATATATTGCAAGGTGTAAAACCTATTGCATTTGTATGAAAAGAGCTGAGAGCAGATTCCAATATCATATGACACAATGCAATATAGTACAATACGATGCCAAGGCAACAACAGCTACAAGATCCTAATACTATGTTTTTAATAAGCCAAGGAAACAAAATGCTGACTTCATACAGTGAAGAATTACAGTAACTGAGCTGCTAGTCCACTTCTGAACTGAAGTGTAGTAAGTCTATGTATTATTACAAGCCTCTGAAAAAGTGGATATTGATTTTCACCATCCCATGTCTACATGCCCGGCATGTCAACATGATTGCTTGAAAATGGATGGACCAATTTACATGAAACTTGTTTTTTTACAACTTAAAGATCAACATCCTGTCAACTTGTGGGAGGCAAAAAGACACGATAACTCAAAAGTATTTGAGCCAATTTCCTTGAAACTTGCCATGGTTATTGACCACTATCAGAGCTCCATCCTGTCAACTTTTGAGATAAGTGATGCAACTCCTTACTGCTTGTAAAGAAAAAACACCATATCTTGGAAGTTGTTGAGCCAATTTACTTGAAGCTTGCTGTGATCATTGACCACTACAGGATCTTGATTCTGTTAATTTTTGGGATAAATGATGCTACTGCTTGGAACAAAGAAAGGATTTTAGTTTAGCTAAAGCACAAATCCAGCACAAGGATGTAACCACGGAGGTAACTGAAACTTGTAATACTGATGGTGGCCACTAGGGCCACCTCCATTCGTCTCCAAAAAGCACTTGCTCACTTTGACTTCTACGTTGGACTTGGATCGTTTCACGAGTCATTCTGGTCTCTATTTTGACCTCTGTCAAGTGAATAGATATTCCATCTTCAAAGCCTTTTTGCCAGCTCTGCTCTGACATTACTCTATTACAGTTACGTAGTTTGCTCCAAACCTCACAATTAAAAAACTTAAATTTTGTTCCAGCCAGGCAGCTTGACTGTAGTTCTAGTGTTAAAAGGTTACAGTAACAACTCCACTCCATTTGTCCAAGATGATGAATTTGTGTGTAACGTGTTTTTCGGCAGCTGAACAGTAAGTTCAACTCTATACAGATACTTTCCCAAAGCAGAAGCACAAAACATAAAGTTAAAGATCTTTAATATTATTAAGAGAGGTATATGGATATTTTGTGTTCGTTATGAAAATATAGAGGAACAAATTAAGCTACATAAAGGGCCATTATGCAGTATATCCACTGCAGTGAGGCACAAAGTGATAGTGAGCCACCGAAAATCTTTTCACAGGAAATTTCTGTACTGTAACAGCTCTAGATATGATACAATACAATAATAAGATCCGTAAGATAGCAGAGGTGGCAGGGAAGGATGAAAAGCACCAACAGGTAAATAAAAGCAAAATGTGAAGAAAAATATCTTGGTTGAGATGTTGAGATTCAGTGTACATTTACTGATGCCACGTTGAATAATTTAAATACAGCTGTAGTAAAAACTGCAGATTCAGGATTGATAGAAACAATAAAATGGAATCAAACATAAAAACAACTTCCTACCCTCGTGCACTAGAATTCATCTGTTTGTCTATTTGTTTGTTTCAGTCTGGTGGAGTCTAATGGCTGATGGGATAGTATATCCCCCTAAGCATTTTGAGGCAATGGATGAGCACATACTGTTGCAGGCGTTACTTCCAATGTCATTCCTGTTCAAAAAGATGGCATTTCAGGACAAAGACTTGTTACGTGACTTGAGGGATTGCTGTGATAGACAGATACCTTTTCAATTTCATGGAGAAGACTTGCTGAAGTTTGGGATAACTGTTTGCAGTGAAGTTCAAAGGAATGAGGAACAACAATCAGACATGCCCTCGGGCTACCATTTTGGATATCTGGGTTAATAGTTGAGAAAAAAACACATACTGGTGCTGCTGCTACAACTGCAAAGCAACAAAAAATAATCAGCTGAGCTTAAAAGGGCTCATTAGGAGGAGCGTTCTCTCTGAGAAGCATGTCACTAAGGAGGGAGTTTCCCCCTGCTTCTCCTTTTTTACTCTGGGAAATCTAAATGCAAAGTGATTTCTTTCAACAAAGGTTCCCATCAGAGCACAATAAAGGGAGGGTGAATACTGAGAGAACTGGCAGGTGCATTTCCTTCTTACTTAACAGGGGATTTTGATGGCAGCGGCGCATTTCCCCTGGTGTTGGCTTGTGTCCAACGTTGTCTTTAGTGTTTGGCGATGTGACTGTGCAGAGTCCTGGTCAGCCC
Source organism: Pseudamia nigra (assembly GCA_029823295.1). Classification (NCBI taxonomy): domain Eukaryota; kingdom Metazoa; phylum Chordata; class Actinopteri; order Kurtiformes; family Apogonidae; genus Pseudamia; species Pseudamia nigra. The sequence goes on from JAQQAE010006366.1 coordinate 13,844, forward strand.
TCACACGAGACACTGGAGGTCTTCAGGATTCCAGGGCTTTTGTCTTTTCTGCTTGTCTCCATTCTTTGAGGTTGACATTCATGCAAATGGATTTCATAGCGCAGTCTCTCTTGTGTTTCCAGGCTGCACTGTCTAGAGTGGAAACACAATGAGTGCCAGGGGAATCTGCTCCTACATTCTTCAGAGATCAATAGAGCTGCACTCGTACAACGGAATAGGTCAGAGAATTACGAATACACTTTATGCAGAGTTCATGTACTGTGTGATCAAGATGAGATTCGGAAGTAGCAGTTCATATCATTTATGATTTGCATGTTATATGCTCTAAAAGAATTTCATCAGCTCATTCCATCTCTTTTTCATTACCGATGGCGCTGGTCTTTAATCCTCATCTACCGCTCTGCTCTGTGTTTCATCGCTGTGCTGCTATTTGTGCACATCAGTAGATCAGTACAGGGGTGATTTCATTTGACCAAGAATGTGAATCCCTGGTGTGTAAGGAGAATTTCCATAAACAAGCAGCCAAATGAGATGTTGGCTTTTATGAATGAGAACATCGTCATCATTCATGTGTAAATTCATATAGAAACACTCAGTTCTTCGACATCTCTATTCATAGACGCATTGTTGTCACGCTTTCTTTGGAACATGATACAGGGATTATGCTGTAGACTCTCTCATTTCAGTCATAACATCTAAATTGGATTTTCACATCATTTTAGCAGTAGGCAAACTCAGTTTTGAATTCATCTCTCTTCCTATGTGTACAGCTCAGGCACAGCTGGATTAAAATGCATTTTAGCTTTTTGTGACATCATAATGTCCCACTTTGTAAATTTGATGTCCTGTGGCTTTTATTGAGGATAAAATCAGTGCCTAAAGTGGTGAAAATAACATTTTAGCATTTTAAAAGCACACTGTGTCGTGTGCAGTAGCGGTACATATGCTGCTGGGGTAACTAAAGGCAAATAAACAACAGATAAATGGAATCTTAAGTCTCATAAGACAGTACTGTATTGTATTTGTACTTCATTTCCTCCTACCTCTGGTGACTCTTGATGAGACGTACTCAAACTCAGACAAAGAAAAATGAATCTTACTTTGCTCATAGGATAATAATGTTTTCTATTTTAACAACAAGGAAAAATACTTGTCTTGCACTTTATTTTACTTTAAACTATGTGTAACAATCAGAGAGTGCTTTCTTCTCATCTTGAAAACCAGACAGTTTTCCCAGGAGCCCACAGCCCTACGTTCGCGCGGCTCTACGTTCACACGGCTCTATGTTCGCGCGGCTCTACGTTCACACGGCTCTACGTTCACACGGCTCTATGTAGGGCTGTGTGAACATAGAGCTGCGTAATCCCGGGAGGCTGGTCCTTGTTTTTTTTTTTTTTTTTGGTGAGCGGTATTATCAGCCCACTCACTAATCAAAGTCAGCCTTCAACACCATTCCTGCAGCACCGTGTGGATTCAGTGTGGAACCACTGACTGTACACATGTACGTACTGAATGATGTGTTTGTCGGCAGCAGCACGACTGACGTTGTTGAAGACAGGATTGAGGTGGCCAAGCACACAGAGGGTGAGGAGGCCCGGGGTCCGAGCAGGGATGCTGCTGGCGCTAAGATAAGTTGTGGTTCAGTGTTTACACTAACAACACTGTAATATGACTTTGTTTGGTAAAGCTTGGTGAAGTTTGACTGTGTCAGTAAGCTAGCAGTGAGTATTAGCTTTCCCATGAGTCCCCTGGCATGCTAAGCTCCGGTAGCCCCGCCGCTGTTCATCCAAATATGGTTGCATTCTGTTTTGGCTCCAAATAGTCATCCAGGAAGTGACAGCCTGATCGCTGTCAGAAACTGATGGGTGATGTCACAGTCAGTTTGTCCACTAATATATATACAGTCTATGGGTAAAACATATTTCTCCACAACTGACTACCTAGAGTGAGGATATGGACGCTACAATCAATGCCACTCCCTTAGTATGTCAGTGGGGTGGGGGTGGTGAAGGATCTGTAGGTTGGTCCGGCTAAAAAAGTCCCGGTCCACCCCTGCCCTGCCCTAACCCCTTACCTTACAGGTGGGGCGGCTGTGGCTCAGTAGGTAAAGCGGGTTTTCCAGGAGTCAAAGGGTTAGTGGTTCAAATCCCAGATTCGCATGTCCACAGGTCAAAGTGTCCTTGAGCAAGACCCCGCATTGCTCCCAGTGAGTGTCATTGGTGTATGAATGTGTGTGGCTGAATGAATGGAAAAGCAGTGTAAAGCACTTTGAGGGTAGAAAGACGCTATATAAGTCCAAGACCATTTACCTTAAGCCCCTTCCCTTGCTACCTGCCTCCACCAAATGTGGTGTAAGTCAGAGCAGTCTTTTTGCCTATTCCTGCTTCCAGGTGTGCACTTGGACAAAAAAAAAATCTTGGAAATGTGGGAACTTAGAGCTGTGGGAACATATTGACGACCTTGTTTTTCCTAATGAGATGCGGCATTTGAAACAGGCACAATTTTTTTATTCTGATTGTTGCAAATGCTGGCTTTCACAGCACTGAATTAAAATAGCAAAAGCAAAATAATGAAAAAATGCAAAAAAAAACAGTTTTGACCTTTGTTATTGTCAGAACATGATAAACATTAAGTAACACTTCTCAGATCTAGAGGTAGAAAATTCAAAACTGTTTCAGTGATGTGCAGGAGTAAAATTACACAGAGTAACAAATCATTAAAACACTTTTTGCTAATGTTCAACACTGTGAACCCTGACAAATTAAACCGAAATAAACCGTAATAAGAGTAATTATTAATAATAATTGTGCTGATTTGCCGTAGACATGAATGTGAGTGTGAATGGTTTTCTGTCTGTATGTGTCAGCCTGCGAAGGCAGCCCTGCCTTCCCCCCACGTCCGCTGGGCTCGTCTCCCGC
>JAQQAE010006367.1:0-16761 GCA_029823295.1 Pseudamia nigra
GCCACCGAGGAGTTTTTTGACCACCTCAGTGACCTCAGCCCCAGAGATTGGAGAGCCCACCTCAGAGTCCCCAGGCCAAAATAATTTAGGTCGAGATAGTTTTTTTAATTACCTAATTAATTATCTAATAATATGCAAATTAGGTGGCAGTTGCCATAGTAACACTTCCCCCATACAGGCTAACCATATGCTAAGTTTGGCTCCCTTTGTTTTGCTTTGTTTGGGTGGGAGATAAAAATTAAAAGATGGTCTTTATTGCACTGTGAAATACCTGTGGCCTTCGTACAAAATGAGATGAGAGTTGATTAGTGTCTGTCACACCTTAACTGTCACAGGAATGTATCCAGTCTGGTCGTATAAAATGCAATGATGAGTGGAATAATTGTGATACTACTAACTTCTCAAATAGATAACGTCACCACCGCAGGTAAATTAGTGAAAGTGTTTGCTCTCAAGCATTGCCAGACATCAGGTTCTTTAGTTTCTCAGTGTTCCGCTGTGTTCTCCAGCTGATCATCTGGCTATCTTCATCTGTCTGCAGCTATTTGCAGCTGGGCAGCTTGTGTAAAGTGGGTATCTTTCAACTAAACGCTAACAGCTGTCTATTCCTGCTGCTGGAAATGGGGTTGATGGGAGCAATGAGACTGAACAAAAACATTAAAGTTTCAAAGTGAAAAGCCAAAATAATGAGCTGAGACTTTTAAAAGACTCCCCAGTTGTGTGTAAGAACTGCACAGTAGTGATTATTTACTACGAGGTACAGTAGCAGTGGCTGCATTTGATCCATTTTATTGCAAAATGATTAACTATTTCAGTTTTAATTATGGAAAATAATGGTTAGATAAATTATACTAGCACTGTGGAATGTCAGACGTTGTTTGGTAATATTTTTTGTTGTCTGTGCAGCGGTTTAATTTGTAAAAAACTAACTCACTTTGTTTCATTGAATCAGCTTTGGTGCTGTGATATTTTTCTTAAGAATCACACTTTGTCTGATCATAGTATAAATATTCCAGATCCTTATTCCTCCCCTTTCAGCAGTATTTCCCTGTGATGATACCTGCTCACCCACTCCTTGTCAGAAGCTATAATTGGTATCGACTTTCTAGGAGAGCTGTAGTCCTTCCATGCTCAAACACTCACTGGATATTTGCACTTATCTATTTAGAATTTTATCAAACATTTTGGCAATACCTCCCTAAAGTGTGATGCTTGACTGGAAACTGGCCATTTCTTGGTTCTGCTAATGCACATAAAAGCTCAACTCATGAAATAACCAATACCAGTGGGACACTCACCCAGTTTGATGAGGAATTTTTTGGATGCGCTTCATAATGATGGTTAATAGTAATTCCTTTAAAGCAAAGTGGAATATTACTGGGAGTTAAATAATGGAACGAAATTTAAAAGTTGTGGGTAACCCTTACAAATGCAAAAACAGACTTGAGTAAAGGCCTTGTGGAACATAATGAACATGGCAACTTTTTTGTGTGGGATGTGTAAAAATAAGTTATTTTGTTTTGTCTTGCTCCCTCCTACTTCTCCACCAGTTCAGCATTTATATTAAATTATTTGAGTACATGTGTAAATAAGGTACGTTGAAGACTAATGCATCATACTGTATGCTGCTCTTGGAACTGATGTTTGAACATCAGAAAGTGTATTAAAATTTGCAGTACAACTTAGAGGAATTTAGGAGGATCTAAGTGCAGAGAAAGAACCCAGTATTGATAATAATGTTTTTATTTGTGTGTAATAAACATTGACTGAACATAAAAGGTGGACAAACCTTCCATGACATCACCCGTAGGTTTCCAAAGAGCCAATGTCAAACAAGGAGTCTCCGGGCGCTGCCATATTGGGACCTCTGCTTGTCACTCAAGTCCAAAAATGAACTTACTTGTGGAGTGTAAGTGGAGCTGAGCTGGATTACATGAAACAGTGACAACCTCTGACTTGGACACACATGTCAGAAGATATGCAGCCTGGATCATCTAAACAGGCGGGGTATGAAGAAATTCGGCCGCTTTACAGTGTTCACAGAGGCCAGTTAAAATGGAACATCATGAACCCTTTTACACCAACCAGTTCCTGAATCTAGCGTTGAGCATTTTACACAAAACATAAACTGGTGCAGAGCCTGGAACTTTGGTATCCAGCTTAAACCAAAACGTCCTAGGTTCCTTTCTTAAACCAAAGTGGGTGTGTCATTTTTCAGGTTGAAAGGAGAGGATGGAAACATATAGAGACCGATAAAGGTTTTCACTTAAATCCACTGAGAATTACTGAACAAACTAAAATATACTTAAGCATCAGTGAGACTACAAAAACTCTTTATGTCACATTGGTGTCATATTATTGTTCACTAGATTGAACCATGTTACCAGGGAACCTGAACGGCACCAGCTGAAGAACTAGTTAATTAGGTGTAAAAGGGGCTCACTTTTGGGGCCAGCCCCCTGAAGGGACTGCAGCTTTTGACACTTCTGCATTTAGCTTACAGCTTAGCCACAGAGGTTGATGCATGGTAATAACATGAAAACCCTGTTGGCTATGGGGGCATTTGCTATCAATGTGGCACTTCGCTGCATCCATATTGTGTCTCCACTCCTACCATCATCTCTTGGCCATCAATCAAGCCTATGGACCTTCCCTCCATGTGTACCACTGCAGCTGAGCTAAGCATATTGCCAGAGTTTGCCCCACTAGCCACATCTAGCACCCTGAATCTGAAACAGACAGGACACAGTGAGCAGAAGCCGTGGCAGTAATGAATCTGACTGATGGCAGCCAAGTATGTGATGACGAAAACTGGTCATGAAGAAGTAAAATTGTTGTCTCTTTCCTGTGGTCAGTGTCCAGACCTCACAAGAAAACAGCAAGACTGGAAGCTTCAAAGAGTGAAAGACTGAGCTAATTCACTGCCCCCTGTGCAAGACCCAACTGACATCTGCCTCACAACTAGTGAAACAGTGAATTACAGAAGAGTGATAAAAGTTCACATCCACAGTCTCAGCACACACAGAGATAGAGTCGACTGCATCTTTTAAGAAATCACAGAGGGCCTGGATTTTTGTCTTAGCCTGGGACATTTGGAGTTGTAATGGCTCCTCCTCCTGACTTACAGTAGTATTTCAAGTGACTCTGTGAGGACATCTGCAGTTTCTCCAAAGATCACAGCATCTTCAGCCAAGTCAAAATCATTGATTCTGTTCTCAACACCCATAGCTAAGTCCATAGAAATGCTGACATTTTTGTAATATTGAGCGGAGCAACGCCCCTAATTCCCCTTTCTTATGTCTGTGTACTTATGTTCAGCAAATAAAAAGCTATAGTGTGCATGAAAACACTACCGCAGCTGCTTTCATGACATGCTTAAATGATTCTGGAAGCCTTCCCAGTTTTCAATGCTCTGTTTACTATCAACATTATTTAAATTGTCTCTAATCTCTGAATTAATCTAATCAGTGATGATTAACATTTCACATAATCAGAGATGCAGTTCTGCTTTAAGATCACATTTTCTGTACCCTGTGATCCTTTTGTAATCTGTCATCTTGAAACACTCTCCCTAGATAGCATCTCTTATTTCTTCACTAGTATCTCAGCTATTGTACATTCCTAATGCTGAGCTCATTATGAAGCCCTGTGCAACGCTACCCTCCCCTTCTGTTCTGCATTCTTGTGGTATTATGCCCTGAACCTTTTAAAATGAGCAATAATTAAAAATGTGTTCATCATTACTCTGGAAGACAGTTGGTTAATTAATGATCTACCAATAGAGGCTCAAATACTTAGGTCCTATGAGGGCAGCATGCTTTGTTTCCCAGCTTAACACACAGCACTGACATGAAATTGTTCAATAATCAATGAGGAAGGATAAACAGATCCTTAGGGACACATATTGTCCTTGGTGCTCAGGTGATGTGTGTGCAACAACAAGCTGTAGAAATGAGCAAGAGGAGATACTATAACGCTCAATGACACATTCATTCAGTTAAATCTCTTAGTAAAATACTTCACATCAACATTAAAAGGCCCACAAGACAAGGTGAACATGTTTTACCAGGGGTTTTCACCTGATTTTGATTTACGGACCACCATTCAAAAGCAACCTGGGGACCACTGCTGTTTAGTATAAGGACAGGTGAGTTTTTTTTCTTACCTGTTAAGGCCCATTTATGATCTACGCTAAGTGTGTTGTGCATCAAACGTTGTCAAACATCACTGACATTTATACTCCAATGCGTACTTTACGTCAGCGTGGATGTACACAATACATCTACTACCAGGCAGTGGTGAGTTCACACTGCTCTGTCGTCTAGTGTGGAGTTACACCGGATTTCTCTCTGAAAATACGAGTCATTATGCTCTCAAACATATTATTTGGACTGTCTAATAAGTGATCTGGTCCATCTCTAACATTTTGCTCAGTTATTAATACATTACGGCAAATAATACAACAAATCACCACCGTGCTGGGGTTTGAAATATTGCTATGACAACTGGTGTCGCCGGTGTTGTTGGACCGAGTCTGACCTTTGTATCTTTTATTTATTCAATATGGGCACAGTTTTACCTGGGATACACTGGACTGCAGATGTGGGTAAGTGTCTACACTACCAGCACTGTGATATGACTTTGTCTTGGTGAAGTTTTAGTGTCCGTAGGCTCGCGGTTAGTCAGCTTTCTCTGCCGCCGTTCATCTGAATATGGTTGCATCCTGTTTTTGGCTCCAAGATGTCGTCCAGGATAAAACTAACATATACAGTCTATGGCAGTGTTCCCCAAACCCCGGGCCGCGGATTGGTACCGGTCCGTGGGTCAATTGGTACCGGGCCGCACAGAAAGAATACATAACTTACATTATTTCCATTTTATTTATTATCTGATTCTGAATGGTGTTTTATTTTGGAAAATTACCAGATTCTCTTCGCCTTATTGTCTTACCTACACCCGCTACCCTCTTAAAGGGGCTGCGTTGGCCGGAAACACATAGAACATTACCGCTGACTTGAATGCCTCAAACTAGCAAAATGAACGAAAAACAAACATCTTTGAAAAGTTTGTTTGCGCAGAGTAAAAGAGCCAGTGAGAAGCCAGAAGAAGAGCCCACGACTTCAAAAACAAACAGAGCTGCATTTAACAGACAAAACCAGGATCCGACTGGAAATATAGATTTATTACAACACGTTATTTCCATGCATCGAGTCCACTCTGCATAGTATGTGGCAACTGGCTCTAATGAGGCAATGAAGCCTTCAAAACTGCTTCGCCACTTGGAGACCAAGCATTCTGCATTAAAAGACAAGAATGAAGTGCGAAGCGGGATTTTCTGCAGTGACAGCAATCAAAACAAAATGATGGAGCAGACATACATAAGCAACACACTTCAGGTGTCATTGTCTCCCGTTACCCCTCGAAGGGACCGTCTGGTTGCAGAGAAACAAGCTCACGGCTCCCACTGATTCAACGTCATGGTGAGTTGTATTGTCATACACTTTATACAGTATTTGTTCTTGTGGTGGATCTTATGTTGAAGGCATGTTTAACCTTTACCATTACGAGTGTGGAGCTTGGAGGCCGTTACTCATGTTATGATGTTGCCGCAATGTGACGAGGACACTGCTAATAAAGTTGCAAACACAGCGGATTCATGTTAATTATTATATTTAGAAAATACCAGTTTCTATGCCAGTCAAACAATTTTATTTTGTTGTATTTGAGGCGCTGAGTTGCAGAACCCGATAAGCACCAGAAATAAAAAAACGAAAAAAAACACTGTTAAAGTTTAGTGACTTTCAGAATTCCATGACTAATAAAAACAATAATAAACAGCAAGAACATGGGACCATAACTACTTTTGTACGTGATAGAGGAGGCTTTGAGGAACACGCTGCTATACATAATAAAATTTTGGCCGCGGTGGCGCTTATTGGGTTCCGCAAATGAGCACCTCCACCACAACTTAAAGGCCGGTCCGCGAAAATATTGTCTGACATTAAACCAGTCCGTGGCGCAAAAAAGGTCGGGGACTACCAGTCTATGGCACAGCCTCTCCTCAAAAAGTTGAGCCATTTCTGTCAATCTCTTGGTGTTTATGGTGCGTTCTGTTGTTTTTCTTATTCTGCTTCCGCCACACAGGCTATACTGCGCAACATTGGCCCCATGACTTCTGGTGGTACTGCTCTATTTTCTGTGTTGAGTTATGCGTCCATAAGCTCCTCGAATACATATCAAACGTGGCACGTAATGTACGCTGAGACCGGAGGGAACTCTGCATGAGTATGCAAACTTAGTGTAGATTATAAATGGGCCTGTGGTGCGATTTATGGGTGTGGTGAATTGGACCTTTTGAAGGCTTTTGAAAGAAGCGTGGAGCATATGAAACACAGTGGTACCTCATCACCTCCTTTGTCAGTGGTAAATGTAAATCTATATTTAACGTTGTCTTCATTGTATTTTCTTCTTTGTCTTTCTCGCTTACATTTCCCTGTTTCCTATGAAGTTGAAGCATTGTCCAAACATCCTGTGACAGAATCTTGTTCAACTTCCACCTCTGTCGCTGGTTTTTCCTTACTCTGAACTGGTCCCTGATGGTGCTGGTTACACATTCAAACTACAAGGTCAGGGACCCCTTGCAATGTCTAATGGACCACCAGGGGGCTGCAGACCACTGGTTGAAACACCATGTGTTTTACCATTATAAACGTCCTCATCCTCTTCATTTTCTGTCCCTTAATCCTCACAAGGCTTGGGGTGGGTGCTGGAGTCTATCCCAGCTGACTTCGGGCAAAGGTGGGGTACACCAGTTCATCACAGGGCTGACATATAGAGACAAACAACCATTCACACCTATGGGAAATTTAGAGCGACCAATTAACCTAACCCTAGTACATGTTTTTGTGCATAGGAGAGGAAACTGGAGAGGGAACCCATGCAGACACGGGGAGAACTTACAAACTCCACACAGACCCTTCTGTGAGGAGTTTGCATTGTAAACTTGATTACTGTATAAATCATAATGTTTGTTCCTTACTCACTTTTGAACTCGCATTCATGTTTATGTAGTGTGTTTCCACTGTTCAATGCTGGCTAATAGAATATACTCCTACATGCAATCCCACTTGACCTTGACTTCACTTCTGAATATTATCATTACAAGACACTTAAGAGCTGATCTATGGAGGAGGTAAATGCACAAGATGAAAACTTAGACCAAACCACTTTACCAGTGGCAATTAGCCAAACTGCAAAAAAGTGCAATCATGTAAGCAATACAGTAGCTGATTCATTTCTTTCAAGGCACAGGATGCTGCTGATCACATTGCTGCATCCAGAGGTCGGCAGTACTCAAGTACATTTACTCCTTCACATACTCATTGACATGTAATTCTGAGACCAGTTGTTTTGCAGAATACTTTACTTTCACTCTGTTACATTTGTGATGGTTCACCTCACTGTAGAATTAAAACAGGTTGAGATAAAAGAAACAATTAAACAACATTAAATAAAAAGAAACTGAGCAAAATAATCAAGCAAAACGAATCAAAATGAGTGCAAAAACAATTACAAAAACAACAAAATGACAAAAAAATGAACAAAATTAACTAATAGAGTAAAAAAGGAAAGTTTCCAAAAATAAACAATATATTCAAGAAATTGAATAAAAAGTCACCAAGTAATCAACAATATAAGTAAAAAATGATAATCCAAAAATCATTGAAAAAAACTGAACAAGACATAATAAGCGGCAAAATTTGTAAAAATGAACAAATTAAGGAATGACATTGTTCAAAAACAACAACCAAAAAAAAAATCATTTTTTAAAAAAAGGAACAAAATATGCAACAAAATCACCAAAAAATTATCACTATAATAATGGGAAGAAACAAATATGACCAAAGTATCTGTTTGATGGCAGTATGTGAGGTTGTAATATATTCCACATTATGAAGTTACTCACAATTTGAGTAGTTTTTGTATAAAACACTTTTTTTTACCCTTACTCAATTACATGTTCATATGAGTACTTCTACTTCTACTTGAGTCATTATAAAGAAACAATACTTTTACTTGAGTACTGCTTCTCTTCACTCTGCACACTATATTATGCTCTCCCTTGTGTTTAGCTGGAGAATGGTCAAAAGACGCTAATGTGAAAGGTGTGAATTTGACAAAATTGCGGGTGTTTTCACCAGAAAGTCCTCAGCAGCCACACAAACGAGAATAACAGGGAATAGCATGGCCTTCCCCAAGGCACCGCTCTGTAGAACACATCAACTGGAAGTTGTGAAGCACCATTTGACTCAGAGCTTAAATTTACTGTTTTGTATATAAAATTGACACCCACTGATCTGTAGTTTTGTCACTTGCGTGCCTGGAAGATATGGTTGCTCACTGTTCGTTGTTTGTTCTTGGAGATATAACATTTGTTGGCACAGCTGGCAGAGGAAGCAGAGACTTGTGGACAAAAGACTCCTTCATGTTTGTTTTAAAAGCACAAATACATTTCTGACGGACTTAAAACTGAGAATATGCATTTAAATAAGGAAGAAAATAAAAGAAGGGATTCATATTTAATTTAAAAGACCTAAAAGTAAAATTGCGCAGAACAATTTTAAGAATACACTATAACGTAACATATTCTTGTTCAGCGGTGTGTAGAGTACACAGAAATAGTACTCGAGTAAAAGTGCTTTATAATCATAATGACTCAAGTAGAAGTATGCACAAACTAAAGTAATTGAGTAAGAGTTAAAAAAGTACCCCATACAAAAGTACTCAAGCAGTGAGTAACTTCAAAAAATAGAATTTATTACAGCACAATCTGTTACATTCAAACAGGTAATTTGTTCATTGTTGTTTATATTCTTGAATATTTTGATCATTTCTGTTCAATTTGTTGCTAATTGTGTTGAATTTACTCAATATTGTTGTTTATTTTGTTCATTTCTTAGACTTACATTGTTATTATTTTCACCAATTGCATACGTATTTTCTTCACTTTTTCTCATTTTGCTCCTTATTTTGATTTTTTGTTGTTGAATTTTTGTTGCTTATTTTGTTCATTTTTGTTAACTGTCTTGATTATTTTGATCATTTTTGCTCATTTTGCTAAATTTTTTCAATTTCTTGATGTGCTTTCCGTAATTATTCATTTTTCTTCTTGTTATTCATTTGTGCTCATCTTGTGCTTATCCCGGACAGGGTCGCGGGGGCAGCAGCTTAATCGGAGAAGCCCAGACTTCCCTCTCCCAAGCCACCTACTCCAGCTCCTCTGGGGGGCCCCCCACGTGTTCCAAGGTCAGCTGAGAGACACAGTCCCTGCAGCATGTCATGGGTCTGCCCCAGGGCCTCCTCCCAGTTCAAGCTAGTTTTGGCAACCAGGGATTGGACCACCCAGGCAGCCTTCAGCTGCCATTACATTTTATATTTTATGATTCACTTGACCATTTTGTTTACTTTTGTTAAAATTTTTGATTATTCTGTTAAGTTTTATTCATTATTCTGCTCATTTTGGTGAAAAAAGGACAACTTTTTTTGCTTGTTTTGTTCATTTTGATCATTTTTGTAAACTTGTGACCATTTTATTATTTATTCATTTTGTTAATTTAATTGATTATTTTGTTCATTTCAGCTCTCTTTTTACTCCTTAAACTGAGTAAAAATAAATTTTTTCATCACAAATGAAACCTAGTAAAAATAAAAAGTATTCTGCAAAATAGCTAGTCTCAGAAGTACATTTTATGGGAAAAACTACTCAAGTACATGTGAAGGAGTAAATTTACTTGACTACTACCCACGTCTGCTCCTGTCACAGTTAAGCATACGTATATGAAGCAAAGTGACACATGTGATGCGGCTGCAGGTGGGACGTTTCTTGAGTCATCACCAAAAAGCTTGGCTTTGCGCAATGCCTCGCCCTAATCTGTTAATTAAAATATCAAACAATTTTGCATCTGGCTGCACTTCAGCTTTATGCCTCTCATGTTGCGTTTCAGGTAGAAGGTGGAGTACAGCTGAGTGCCCAGTCTGAGACGTCTGATAATCCCACAGTGGAGATGGACTGTATTAGTTTCAGATAACATGCTTCATTTCTCAGTCTGGCACTGTGTAACAACGGCTGAGAAAGGGATTGGCAGGAGCTGATGGTGAGAACTGCCAAACTGGCTCCCCATGTGACCTCACTATGTGCATCAGACAGATGCTGCCAAACACACAGGTAGGTTTTGAGAAACCGCAGCGTCTACACCGAAGCAGCGTGAGCAGCATGTAAGAGGAGCAGCAGCACAGCACCACATCTATCCATAGGAAGATGCAGACAAGCAGCTCCATGTAGAGGCATCAGCAGGTAGAGGAAAATCAAGATATGGTGCTTGGTTCAAAGCATTCCGTTTTGCTGTTATGGTCATTTTATCAATGAGTATTCAACCTTATGTTTAACAGCTGCAGACACAATAACTAGGGTGTGTTTGATTGTTTGCAATCAAAAGATATCCACCAAAATGGTTAGCCACTGAGCAGCAGATCTCGCAGCGAATTCTTTATAAGTCTTTTCCTGTTGCGAGCAGTAATGGCACCTATCCCAAAAGCTGATGGGATACAGATATTAAAGTGGTCAGTATCCATGGCAAGCTTCAAGTAAAATGGTTCAGACATAGTGTGCTCTGGTTCTCAGCAGACAGGTTTTTTTTTTCCCAGAGGATATTTAAGCTAGTATGTATGAAAATGATAAAGAGCAGAAACATGGCGGTCTGGTGGACTGTGCAATATGATTTTCTATTTCATACAAACAATAAATCTATAATTATGTTGTGTGTGTAGCAGTTTCTGAAAAATAAACATGTGGACAGCAAAGTGTTAAACTTCACAAAAAGCGTAGTTACCGTGTCCCTGTGCAGAAGAGGCTATAACATGGACACAAAGACATAAATGAGGCTGTGTCTTCTCTTCAGTGATAAATAAATTGCTGTTGGATGAACCTGTAACAGTGATAATTTTCTATAGTAGATCAGGGAAATGCTATTATTATACCACATGGTACAGCACAGCCAAGTAATTTCTCCTTGTGCTGCCATAGCAGTTTCCCCTGACAAGGTAAGTTTCTCTGTCCCTCTGCAGCTATGCATCCATAGCCCATGGCTAGCAGCAGCACTAATGAACAGCAGGACAGAAGGCCAAAAATTCTCACAGGTTGACGAGCTATGACACCTTTAGAGAAGTAAAACCCATACTTGGCTGATGTCAACTCATCTGTGAGGTCCAAGAAGAAGAAATGTGTTTAAACAAAAGATAACTACATCAGTCTAGGAATTTCTGTAGGAGATATCCACTGTATTTATTTGGACTTCAGTGCACGGAGGTCCTGCAGAGAAATTCCAATTTACCACCAAGTACTCTACAGAAATGTTGTGAAAAGTCCAACTCCAAATCGCCACTGCAAAGAAATGGTGCAGTAGTGATGCTATTGTTGTACTGGACTCTACAAAACAGTAACTTTGTGAGCTTGTCTTTTTACCACGTAAACCAAAGGCATTATAACTGGTTAAAAATGATTTAATACTAGTAACTCCCCTTTGTATGCTTAGATGTTACCTCATGAACATGTCAAACTGAATGCGCACAGTTCAAAATCTTATAAGTCTAAATTTCCTCCTGACCTGGGAATACATCTATACTTATGAGAAGATGAAGTGGCACAATACGTGACAAGTCAGTTTTTCAACCAAAAATGACAGCATGAGTTGTTTGTTTATGCTATGTATCAGAACCTAAGGTTACACATTAGCAACATCTAGTAGTCACAGAGTGAATGGCGGGAGGTGGTGCAATCCAAGCACAGGCCTGCAACATGCTTCATTTCTGTTCTGCCTCACCCCAACCCTTTTTCTCTAACCCCAGAGAAGTGGCTTGGTGCGTTGAATTAATCCTCACCCTAGTAGACAAGTAGGGGAAGATGTAAAAAAAAGGTTTCAAATGAACTACAGCTACTATCTTTCATTGACAATAGAAACTAACAGCATTTATAACAATATAGTTAGGAGGTGATAGGTCAGGTATGGGTGACATCAGTGCTGCACCCACACAGCGTTTGCACTTCCACAATTACCTCCTGGCCATCAAGAGTCCTGACCTCAATGAGCTTATGGACTACCCCTCCATTTACCTCTACAGGTGTGCTAACCTCATTGCCCGGGGTCACCACACCAGCCTCACCCAGCACACTGGATGTCGAACAGACAAAAAACAGTGAGCAGGCTCCAGTGGCAGTAATGAGTCAAATTTCCATCGAAGTGTAGCTGATTCAAGCAATCCCTCACATCTCCACCCTCCCCAGTGCTGTCTCAATCGCAGTGTTTGACTGCACAACCAGTGGAATGGAACCAAAATAAACAACAGTGTCTTCTAAGAAATCTCGAAAGACCTGGATCTTCGTCTTGACCTATGACACCTGTAGTCATAAAAGCTCTGTTGTTGTTGTTGTTGTTCTCCTTTCGGCTGCTCCCCTCAGGGGTCGCCACAGCGAAATACCAATGATTCGCATGTTTGATCTGGCATAGGTTTTACGTCGGATGCCCTTCCTGACACAACCCTCACAACAAGGGAAAGACTCTCGTCCCTGGGTGGGCTCGAACCACCGTAGTCATAAAAGCTCTACCGAGGTTAATATTTTAAGTGCTACTGTCAGTGTAATACACCTCAGCACCATTAGGGGTCGCTGCTGAAAGATGGGGGACTGTTCAACCTGTCAGAACACTATTTTTGTACCGCATTGAAACAACTAATTTCTGAAAAAACTCACATTGAACCTTTAATGATGCTGAAAAAAAAACTCAATGATGACAGTATTAAGTTCATAACAGCATGTATCTGAGCTGCACTTTTGGAAATACAGCCACCCATATGGTAATGTCCAGTGACTTAGCAGTGTCACTTGGAAAAGCCCTCTATATTTTTCCTATATGCACTGAGTTTGTAAGCGTACACAGCCTCAAGACCTTCACCACTGAACTCAGAAACGTGCATACTGTACTGCAAGACACACAAAAGCTGTTTTATTCCAGGTGCAACAGTAACACTAGAATCAGAATGATGAAGATACACGCAAAAAGGCATAAAATGAAAATGACATTTTAAGGTAAGGAGCAGAGAATAGGTGTTTTTCCTATAGTCAGTTGTGCTTTGATGCATACCCTCAAACTGACTTCAACTTAATATATTTCGTTTTATCTGTCTTTTAGGCACAAATGCACATTCATCGAAGGCTTCCAGGCAAGTTGATTGCACTGATGTATTGTGTGCATTTATCCCTGTATTCTATTTTAGTGTACTGTATGTAAAGACTTGTTATGGTTTTTCAAGCATGCCATTTTGTGGTGTTTCTCCCTTCCTCACAGTAAATCAATAAATCCACTTCCCGTTCTTTGTACAAGTGACCAGATAAATGCACACCTCAAATGTGGCTGGCTGCTCGGCTGGCTGGTGTGTTTATTTGTGCACAAAGAAAGCAGCTCGGCTCTCTATCCAGTACACTGCAACAAAGCTGTGGGAGAAAACGCCAAAATTGTTTTAGTGACTGAAGCTTGTTTCAATGTGTCTATTCCACATAAAATGAGTCACAGTACTGTTTTATTTTGTCACCTACACAGTGCAAATACTGAGTTTTTAACATGGAAATAATAACACCCATCTTTATGACATTATGTGCAGGTGGCTTTATAAGAAAAAGTATGAGAAGTGAAACTGGAATGAAGTGCTGTGTAAAGGGGAGATGTCAGTTCAAGGTAAATGTTAAAGAAGTGAATGTGTCAGCTCCAGAGAATGCATTTTTTTATAAATTTTAGAACAGAAAGAAGTTCAAATATTAGCTGAAGTTTAAACAAATTTAAATTCAAAGAGCACAGAATGCCCTGGAAGCATTTCACGTATTAGTGTAATGGCTCAAAGGTGTCAAAAGTGTTACTCGAAGTGCTGAGAATCATCTGAAAGAAAGTGTTATTCTAAATACTTGAGGCATTTAGAGGGGAATGTAAGCAATCATTAAAGCTGAATTGCCATAAGTACTGTGTAGGTGACATGGGAAGTGAAAGAAAAAGGCTTTGAGGTTGACTTGCAGGTGTAAGGGTGATACAAAAGTGTAAACATACAGTGCTGTGAAAAACTAAAAGAGTTGCATGTATCCACAAAACAGAAATGACAGCTGTGATGTGCAGCGGGGCTGTATCAGTACAGTTAATGTGTTCCTTGAGGTCAGACAAGCACAAGTATGTAGATTCTTCACAGGAAAATGAAATGGTGGCAGCAATACAGGTGAGTAAACTTCAAATAACGGGTGTGAGGGGAACTGGAAAATGTCTGGGCCCACAGTGCACGGATGATAAAGTGGGCCAGGTAGAAGCAGTTGAGTTGCCTCAGGGTGGAGGTAATTTCAGAGAACAAAAACAAGTGAGTACTCAGGGATGTGGCCTAGAGGCTGTTTGAAATGCTGTACTACTTGCAACCTGCTACTTGCTGTATACTATGCAGTATATTACATGGGAGCGTTAATGTAGCACACTATATGGTCACCTGACCATGATGCTTCTGTCCGTTAAAACAGTTTCCTGTCAGCTGCTGCCAGATGTTTATGGAAGTTTACATTGTTTTATAGACAGAAAACTCTGTCAAATAGTTTTATATATATTAAATTGTTCATATTACAGTAGATGCTGGTGTTTGTCTCACTTTAGCCCCATCTTCTTATTAGCTTGTTTGAATGAGTCAAACTGCAAGAACATGACATTTTTGCTGTAAATAATCATCTGTATGAAAATGTACTGTGTACACACTTGTCTCCTCCACAGTGCATGGCTCCTCATCTACATTTCCTCAGTTGTTTCTTCATATTTGTAAGGTTTAAATAGTGAACTCCGGTACGAACACCAACACCAGGTGGCAATAATGCACTGATTAGAATGGTTGCAGAACAACATTAGATGATGAAGAAGAAATGGGCTGAATCGTGATGCAGCATAAGCAGCATCAAGCAGACAGCCCAACATCACGCTGCAAAATCTGTCCAGATCGAAATACAGCTGGGTATTTTGGGTATTCCTGGATTGGCCAAGTCAGAAGATGTTTTCCACATTGTTGACCACAATGCAGTCATTCCACTTTTGTTCTTACTCTTCTTCTCCATATTGGCCCAAATTGCCTGAGATATCAAGACAGAAGTAGCTGAAAGTGCATTTTTTCAGTCCTGCTATGAATATTACCATGCATGTCATGCATGGTCACTTCTGATTGGACCTGACTTTCCATGCTCAATATATGAAAAAAATCTCCTCTTCTATAAAATATAACATACATTTAATTCAAGTTTGAAAGACTGACTTTGTAACATTTCTTTATCAGTTTAATCCACTACCGTGCTGGGAGGCCGCCTTAGGGGGAAGTGATTTCTGCCTATTATTCACAGCAGCTGGTGTTGTGGCTCAATCAGTACACATTACATACAGTATCAATATGATGACTTTACCCAGTCTTTTGTTTGTATTGGCTCTTTCGCATGACATTCTCTATAGCAAAGGTTGATCCTTCAAGAGCTTAAACCATTTATGACTGGATGAACTGAACTGTGGATATTCAAGTATTTTCTCATTGAGATAAAAAGTGAGCGGGGTAGGCAGGGCATTATTCAGGTGAGCATAAGCAGCAAAACACACACACATGCACACACATTCAAGGCACCCATCATGCATCTTTGTGGCATGGAAGATGCCTTTAAAATCCTTTGATGTAATGTGCTTGATAGAGCACATCAGCTGAGTTGGCAGTTCATACTGTTCCAGGATGGATGCATGTTCTGACCGAAAAATAAAATAGGCAAATGAGTCGCAGGCCACCTCCACGTGTCCGGGCTGGTCGGATAGGAATGCGTCCTGAAATGAGTCCTGGGGTTCTTCTGACATTACATCAGAACCTGCATGTGGTTGAATTTGTGTGCAAGGTCTGACTCTGAACAGGGCCTGAGGGTGACTGGTTTCCTTTACTACCACTGTGGCTGTGGTTACAGTTACGCAACGTCACTATATGTTTACACTGTGTCTCCTAAATAACAGCTAGGGCTGAGGCAGACCAGTAGCAGCAGTGAAAAAACAATGCAATGGTGCCTTGAGTTGAGTTGAGCTTGAGTATGACTCTGGTGGTGGAAAAGAACAGATAGAGGGAAACTGTTTTTGTGACTTAAATGCTTGAACAAAGACACGGTTTTACTGACTAAACTTTTGCCAAGCTTCCTTTCTCACCTCGAGTTCTTCTTGGCCCATTTTTCATTCAGTTGCCTCCCAATTGTCTCTTAGAATTCAATTATTTATGCCTGTTGGAAAAGCAGTGACAACAGTGACAAACTGTAAGTAAGTTTGTCTGACACTGAGGTGAAGGAGACTGTGACAAGGGGAAATGCAAATGACAGATTTACTGACTCTGAATCCAAAAAAGTTTGTGAGCTTCTTTAAGTGTTTAATGTAGCCTTAATTTATTATCTCCAACTGAAGCTTTAATGTTTTTGTCAACACATTTTAGTGTAATTTGTTTAATTGTAAAGTACTTCAGATTGTACTCAACAAGAGATGCTGACACACGCTAAGTCACTTTCAATTCATTTCAATTGTATATGTAGTGTATAGGGTGAATCATAATCACAAGGCGTGTGGTTTTTTCTTCCATCGACTGGACTGGAAATTTGGTTGAAAACGTTTCGCCACCCATCCGGGAAGC
>JAQQAE010006368.1:0-16760 GCA_029823295.1 Pseudamia nigra
GCCAATCAGGACACAGAACACAATGCGCATTCATAAGCTGTATAAAAAAATACATGAAAATTGCACCAAAAAAAAAATCCGCGAAGCAGCGAAGCCGCGAAAGGTGAACCGTGTTATAGTGAGGGTTCACTGTAATGCAAAACGACAAAGTGTCATAAAATTGGTGTAAAGACAAAAACGACATTACAGAGGTTTAAAGACAAAACTGCTGCCAAAGATTCTAGGAGTTAGAAATGATGAAGCCACAAAAATATATGAAATGTCACAAAAGATATGTTTTGTATCTTACATAAAAATAGACAAAAATTGTAAAATCAAAAGAAAAAATTCTAAGTTCTTACATTAGATCTTATCATTACAGAGTGTAACACAATATACTGTCATTATTAAATATCATCAGTAGTTTTCAAGCAGCGGTCCGCGGTCCCCTGGTGGTCCCTTGAAGCTATTGCAAGTGGTCCCTGACAATGTGACAGCAAATGGATCCTCCTCCCATTCAGTGATGATGCAATAGCAGATTCAAGCCCAAATCCTGCTTGTTTCTTAGTCAAAATGGTGGTCCCTGGATCAAAATCAGTTGAAAACCCCTGAATATCATCATGTAATATGCAGTGCTTTGCAAAGGTTTAGGCCCCTTGGATTTGTTCTTTTGTCTTATCCTGTTATCAAGCTTATAATAATTATATACATGCACTAAAATGAATAAACTTCATGCTACAATCTGTATGGGGGGAAAACTTGTAAAAATATGCACCTTTGGTTTGTTATTATCATAAATATAAATACAGAAAACATGTGCACAGTATAACCACAAAAAAATCAGAACTAAATGGCTTCAGGAGGCAAAAATCCATATTTAGCGTGATGTCCATTCCTGTGGCAAGACGTAGCACAAACAAACTGACATGTGCTGAGTGAAACCTGGTTTAACTGATTAGATCTGATATTTTCTGTACCAAACAGTAATATGAAGTGCAAAGGAACGTAGCACTTAATACTGACACTTACGGAGAAACTGAAAGCGTTGTGATTGAGATAATGTAGGTTCACGGTCATTATAGTCTGCTAAATAAAACAAAACCAATGTGCCAAAAACTTGTGCACAGTAATGTAGGTACTTTCTAAAAGCAACAAGTATGAATTTATTGTTCAGCAGGTATCATATTGATTCTGCAAAGAACCTCATCAGTGTCTGACAGTCTTCACATCTTACCCACCCAGAAAAACCTGTGATTGGCCAAATCTATCCTCCGTCTCAGAGTAGTTTTCCTACAGCCTAAAACCGAGTTAAAAGGAGGGAATAGGTAAAAATGCTGAATCTTTGCTTAGGATCATTATCCAAGCACTGCCTAGTCAAGCTTTAAGTTGTTTTAATTTTGGGGTAAAGCATGCTGCGGTTAGGATAATTCTGCAGGAAATTAATGTAAATCAATGCAAAGTCCCTTAAACATATGGAAACCCATGTTCCTGTGTAAGCATGACGTCTTTGTATACATACCTGTATATAATGCACACGCTGCAGCACAACAGCACTGTGACAGCCCTTTACTGCTTGGTGGTTGGTGTGTGTTTGCCCTTGTGGACATATCTGCATGTGTAGTGTGACTTCGTGTGTGTTTCAGTGGGTGGGGACAGGGAGACAGTCTGTGTGTATATGTGTGTGAGTGTGTGTATTATAGCTGGCTGGCCTTGGCTGTGCTGCGTGTGCTTGGAAAGCTAATCAAGTAATTGGTCAGGGGGACATTCCTGCCCAGCCCCAGTGCCTACAGCAGCTCTGACAGCAAACAGCATGTGTTATTAGCCACTTAGATGTTTAAGGTGTTTCAGCATGTGAGAGAATATTGCATTATAATAAAGCATCTCAACTTTTAATTGTGATGTATTTCTGTGGTTGGTGTCTAGCAATTATAAACCACTAATGATGCTGAGATGTAAAACTTGCAATTACTGCTTAGTTGATCCTGTGGGTAATTTAACTAACCTAGCAACAGGAGGTCTATAAATGAAGGCTGTAATTTGGAACATTGCACAGGAAGTTAAACTAGCAGGAGTCTGTTAAGTACCCCAGGATGCCAAGACTTAATAGTTTTAGTGGGGAAGGGGTAGAGGCAAAGATGTGCAATTCTTTTTATGGATGACTGCGGACTAGCGTTTTTCACAATGATGTTTCTCAGCGGTAACTGCACATACAGACATGCTGAGTGAGTGTTAGCTGGAGGCACGCAGCTAAACTACAAAGACAAATGAACAGAAGGTGAAGAATCGGGCTATTGTTAAAGAAGTGACAGTATGTGTGGGTACATATGCATTCAGCCCACGTTTTACTGTAAAACATTTGTGTGCCAACATATATTGATTGCGAATGCTGTAGAGCGTTTTGCATCCAGTGTGACACAAGCAGCTGAATGATCTAAAGCAGTCTTTTTCCTCTGTGTCTTTCACAATAATCACAATAAGATCATAACAAGCATTCTGTTAAGTAAAATACATGGCAGATATGCATACATTACATCATTTATACATGCAACAGGAGAGCAAGGTAACAATATCTAATATTTCCACTCTCTATTGTAATGAGGATGTTTTAAATAACACAGCTGGAAGGAGTGTAGTAAGATGTAGACTCAAATTTGGGTCAGTCTTTACACAAGCTGACTTTTACACTACTTGTTTGAGATAACTCGCCCCAGCAAAGTAGTTTATCTAGCAAACATGTGTTAACAGTGTGAGAGGTGCACAGAAAGAGAGAGAGAGTGGGGACAGAGTTGGAGCTTCTGCAATAGTGCACCGTAAGCAAGCCAACAGGTGGCGTGAGGCATGCAGGCTATATCTGTGCAGATCTATTGTCGAGCGAGATATCTCTGTGCCCCAGGCAGTTTGGTTTGGTGGCTGTAATTGACAAGCTGTCAGGCAACCAAGAGACACATGTGTCCTTGGAAGCTCTCAAGGACTCCCTCCAGGGGACACTGGCAATTTTGATACTCCGACTGACACTCCTTGCATCCCCGCAACTTAAACAAATAAACTGAAGTCAAAGTGGGGACCAAAAAAGACAAGGGAGACAGGACGGCAAACAGTAAAAGTCCTGAAGGCCATACCTGGATGGTAAATTCAAGGGCGGAAGGAGAAATCCACTGAGACACGGTTTAAACGAGGAGAATGATTAAGGAAGGGAAAAGAGGACACTGACAGGGTGGTGAGTAAATACAAGTCTCTGGTGACAGAGAGCACCCTCCTTCTCAAGTGTCCTTATTAGTATAAACTAAATCTTTGCAGCCTCAAGGCACATATTTTTTCATTTGACCTTGATGTTTGCTTTTCTGTGAAGACAAGAAAGTCAGATAAAGCTGAGGGTTTCCTCACTGGCCCAAACAAGTTTGTCACTGATAAACTGAAACTTGAAACTGAAACCCTGAATCAGCCCACTGGCCCAATATTTACACACTCACAAGAGAGCCGAGTGAAAACTGATCAAAATCAGAATTTCAACCTTCACAATGGTAGGTTCATGCAAGCTTATCTTTTCTCTACATCAGCCAACCCTATACCATCTGCATCTTTGATAAAATGTACCAGGCGGTTAATCACACCTACTTGTGCATTATTTCATTCATTGTACAGAAGTGACTTTGTGTTAGTTGGCTGCTCATACACAAGGAGTTTATACAGTATATCTCTAAACCCTTGCTTCCCTTTTCTACCTCTGGGCCATACTGACCCTTCAGCCAAAATCCCCCTCTTCCCTACCTGGTTACATCAGTTAATTCTGTAAATGATATTTAAAATATCTTAAAACTAGTACTTCACTAATGTGTACATTGTTCGTCATTTTTAATAGTAATTTCTATGCATGCTGTTTATCCAGTGTAAAAACACTGCTATGGAATTCAACAAAGTTATTGCAAAGAAAGTGCATGACTGTGGGGAAAAAGTAGATTGGAAAAATTAAGTACAGATGCATATGTATTTTTTATACAGTGACATAAGGCATCCATCCATCCATTTTCTACCCCTTAATCCTCGCAAGGGTCGGGGGGGTGCTGGAGCCTATCCCAGCTGTCTTAGGGCGAAGGCAGGGTACACCCTGGATGAACCGCCAGTTGATCGCAGGGCTACATAAGGCATATGATTTAAATTAATTTGCTAAAGCCAAGCCATCCAAAAGGTAGATGACTTCCCACTGCTGCTGTTTTAGATTCCATGTGGACCACTCAAACACTGAACCACATTTTATGCTTCACAAGGTTTGGCTCAAACCACAAATAAACTCTTTGCAATTGCATTTTAATTTTTTAGCAAAAGATGTAAAATTATTCCAATTATTTTAATATGAATATTTTATGTTTGGTTTCATGCTTAATTGAAAATTTGCACAAATGTTTGAAATAAAAGCAGAAAAAAAATCAACTACGTGGATGATGATTTAGAAAGTGTTGCCTAAATATTTTGTGCGACTGGGTTGTTTTCACTTCAAAAAAGGTTTAAAAGCATAAAAAGAAGAGAAGAGAATAATGAATCTGGTAACTACTTCAAAAAGATCAAGCACAATTATTTTGTGTCTTGTAGAAGAGATATAGGAGTGGCTATTCAGGAAAACTCAGAATAAAACAAAACAAAAACACAGTACATTTTTATATTTATGTTAAGAAATTTTGCATGAGGCTGCTTTTATGTTGTATGTGTCCCTGAGAAGCAGTGTATCCCATTATAACTGCTGAGATGAGGCTAGATGTTAACAGTTTTGTCCATTCATGGTACAGATTTACTGATGCAGTATGGATTTGAATGTTTACATTTTTTATAATAAACACTGACCTGACATCAACATACCAAAACATGGATGAGCTACAGTATTAAATCTCACATTTTTCCTGCATGTCCTTGTATGAAAAGGCAAAGCTCTTTGAGGACTCCCTAGAGAGTGCCTTGTCCCGGTCGCCTGTACTGGAAGCCGCTGGCTGCCATTGATCTACCTGCTGCTTGTCAATAAAATATGGCAATGTGAATCACAGGGTATCTGAGGTGAAGACTGTGTGTCAGTCTGATGTGCATCATCTACAGAAAAAGGTCATTAGTGAAAAAAAGAGAATGATTTCTCCGTTCACCGAAGCCAGTCTAGGCAAAGATGAACAGCGAGGGATGGAGAGATTGTGAGACAGAGAGAGAGAGACTGGAAGAGATCCAGACCTTGAATAAGCAGCCACATAAGAGCAGAAGAGATCATGCGGAAGAGAAGACCATGGGAGAGAAAGGCAATGTCACCTGACCAGGCTGGTACAAGCGGATAATACTTATCAGATGAGATGCATTTATCTCCCCGTCTGATAAGCACAAGAAAGATAAACCTAATTTGGATAATTGAATAATAGTCATGTGTCTTTGCTTTGGTCTGTAAATTAGCATCCCTAGATTTTGCATTGTAAATCAGACAAAAGCAGCAACTTGAGAACCATACCTGGGCTCAGAAATACATTTACACTATGTACTATATCTATATCAAAATTATAAGTAAGCTCTATTGATTTGTTCTGGGAAGCAGTAAATTATGAAATCGGGCTGCATAATTTGGAGTAAAAGTCTTGGTGGGCAATACAGTCATGTGAGTTGTCTTGCTTGGTTTTTAATGGAAACACATATTACTCATTTATAAATACTAAAAATACTGGCGACCACCAGTGACTTGCCTCAGCCTGCTTGCCAGTCCTGACCATGTACTGTATACTTTTGGTGGAACTTTGGTGACCATAGGCTTTTGAAGAACAAGAGTAACAAGAAAATCAAAATCGTTTGACCTTTACCTCAACCCCAAGGTCACCCTTATTCAAATTTACCCTGATACACTATTGGTGCAGGTTTCCTGACCTCTTCATTCAAGAATTATCACACTAACAAGACAAATTTTTAACGACTGCGGCCTAGAATTTAAAAAATACAAAAGCAAATTGGAACATTTTCTTTGCTTGTTTTACACAAGGTCTACAACCAGATAAATAGTGTTTTTTGTCATTTCTGCAAATTACATCACCTTTAAACCTCCTAAATCTCTACCTTTAAATGGTGAATTATAGATTTCTTTTACACCTGCTGATATTGAGATTCCAACTATAAAGATAAATGACATACAAAAAACAGTAATAAACCACACTGTAGGAGACTAAAAAAGATGATGTACTGTAATTCAAGATTTGTTGAACACTGCTGAAAGTTCCTTCATTTTAGACACATGCAAACAGTTCTGAACTTTGAGTTGAGGCAGAACATTGAAGTCACAAATGTACCAGCTGATTTGTATCAGCTTTTGCTTTATCAGCTCACAGCTGTGCCACTGGAGTGTCCAATCACATCCATGCAGGTGTTCACCACAGGCATTTTTAGCTTTTCCTCTCCCTGCTGCCACTCGCTCCACCAGCCCAACCTCCTCCTCATTTGGTGTTTCATATGTTTGACTTAATTACAGTTCAGTTCATGGAAGTGTTTATTATTGGAGATGATCTCTCTCAGTGGAATCCTCGCTGCTGCTTGGATTCATTTAGAGCTCATTCAAACAGCAGCGTCTTTAACCACTAAATCTATACAACTATTGAGTGTTAACAGGTCAGGTCCTTGATGTAAGTGTCCATGACTGAAATTAATGTATCTTCTGACAAATATACACACAACACAGCTAAGCAAATAGAAGCTTCTCTGTCTCAAATGATCGGTTCTCCCACACCAGCAGCATGACTATCAATTACACACAGCAGTCAGCCATCAGTATCCACAGGCTGTAAATGGACATGATAACATTATTAGCATGTGTGAAAGTAAGTGCACGGTCTCTCTGTGTTTCCTGTGTATGTAGACACTCCTACAACCAACTTACACTCACACTAAAGCTCCCTCGTACGTCACTCATCCCACGGCCTGATCTCTCAGATATCCTTTGCTTTCCCTCTTCACCTTTTCGCAGTTGTCCCCCCGAGACCAACCTGGCCTCAGGCTGTGTGTTCGACTGCCTCTCTTGTAGTAATTACTCTAACTGTGCCTGAAGGAACACTGCCTTAACCCATGCATGACCGAGCATCGTCGTATCAAGTCATCACACCTGATAACCATTTGATGGAACATATTCCTGCTGTGTCACATCAATCCAATCATAATGTCTTCCTTGCCTTTGAATTCCAGTGGGGTTTATTTTGAGATTGTGATGTCTCTGCTTGACCCCTTTGGACACCAAAAGTCAAAAGCCCCATTTCTGGTTTCATTTGATGTCATAATAAACCTCCAAGGACAAACTGCACATCATGTTGCTCAGACTGATCACTCTAATTTCTCTCATTCCTTCACACTGTCTGTGGTACTAATAATCCCAAAATTAGAAAAAAAATACATACAAATAGAAGTTCAAACTTTACTGTTCACACAACGGTGCCTTATCCTACCAGAGCCTTTATCTATCTGAAATAGATAATCGCTCAGTGGAAACATGGAGTATGGTCCAAGAAAACAATATTTCATTTGTTTTATGTATAAATAGACACTGTGTTCCAAGTTGACAGATTCAACTCATGGAGTGATTTCACTCTTTAATGTGAGGGCACAAATTACAGAGAATCGCACGTAAAGACTTTTATTTCAAAAATTGAAAGTAAAATCATTTTGTGGGGAGTAAAATTATTATCATGCACACAGAAAAGATGCAACAGAGTGCATATTGTCAAAACTCTCTCTCACTTTTGCGAAATTCTCAGTTTTGCAAATTCACCTCTCCCTTTTTGTTTTCCAAACTCGCTTCTGTGAACTCCTCACTCTTGGTTTTTTCACTGTCCTACACTCGCTTGAAACTTCTACTGGGAATGACGTCACGGATTAAGAGTCAACTAGTGGACTGGTAATCACCAGAATGGTCGTCGGAGTGTCTGCCTTGTGAATGTTACAGCAGAGAAACTCAAGTGCATTGTTTTGCATAAATGAAACAGAGAACTAAAAGTCACATTAGTGATGCACTGTCCTAAAATTAAACACTATATAATATTACACTGTGATGTTTTGAACATGTTGCTTATTATCTTTGTCTATTGTTTATTATTCTAATGCAGTGAATAATAAACATATCTATTCTGGTATTTCATAAAATGATCACTACCAGCTGTAAAATATCACTTCTGAGAACAAAGAATTGAGTGTGGAAAACAAAAAGTGAGAGGTGAATTTGCAAAACTGAGAGAGAATTTTGCAAAAGCGAGAGGATTTTAAGTGTATGCACAATAAGTGTGTGCATAATAATTATTTTACTCCCCACAAAATGATTTAAACCTCTTCACTGTCAGTTTTTAAGCTTGTTTGTGTGTAATTGGTGCCTTCCTATTAAAAACAGTGAAATCATCGCATACAAATACTGTAGACTTTGCATTTGTAACTATAGCTGTATGCATTAGAGGTTGATGTTTTCTTCTTTCTGATTTTGAGTCCCTATGGATTTGTCAGTGATACGGTAATTCTATGCCCTGCATATTAATAATCCAGTTCCATCCCGAGTCACACAACTGGCACAGGTCATCTTAATACGCAGTGATCATAGTGTTACTGAGAGCCATATATCTAGACACCACAAACCACCATTCTCACATAAAGCATCACAGTATCAGGAATATCCAGCAGGTTGCTACGTGTGTTTGAAAAATCTAACAAATTGCAACAAATTTCTTTGCGCCTGTTCACCTATTTACTTCAACTGTTTCAAACATGTTTTTTCTGAGTGAGACATTTTAACCCTAGAGCACCCCTGTCCAAATTATTTCTCTTCCTGTAACAGAATCATATCTGAGGATGTCACTATGACACTGTGTTGTCTAAAACAAGTTTCAAAAACACACAATTACGGTACTTCCATTTGCTGTTTCCCATATTGCCTGATTTGCAGTTGTATGAGTATGAAAATTTCTTTCTCCCTGCCTTATACAGTGAATCTACTGTGCTAAAGGACCCTTTCTCTGTTACTTCATGCTACAATACTCAAAGTACAAAAACAATCAAAAGCCCATCAACTCTCACTCTGGTCTGCATTCCAACGCTGCCATTATGTGTCATTATTGAACACTGAAATAATAAAACAATCCTGAACTGAGACGGTCAGTTAGTTATAACCTGATGTTTGGAAGGCATGTCAATATCAAAGTAAACCTTCCAAAGTGAAATCTGCAGTGTGTTTGTAGAAACACTACAGTAAAATTCTTCCAGATATGTTTTTCCAGACTCTCTCTGTGCTAAATTGTCTGTTTGTGTTAATGGGGAAAAGTCTCAAATAATGCATTCCACACAATTAATTTTGTATATACTTTTGCAAATTAGCATAAATTTATTTTGGGTTAGGACACAGGATTTGGTGAAAAAGTCATAGAGTTCCTTGGAGAGTTTTACACAGTTTAAAAATACTATCATTATTATATTTCCTACTGACTGAGGTCATTGTCAGATTTATTTGTTTGTTTATTGTTTATTTAGTTTGGTGGCATCTATTTCACCTGCTCTCCATCAAAATGAAGTAATGTGACCCGAAGCTTCGCTGCCTAAACAGAGCTGGACACAGGACGGCAAGTGCTGATTATTTTCAGCTGCTGATTCATCTTGTATTTTCTCAACTGTTTAATAAATCTTAAAAAATGTCAAAAAATAGATGAAAAAGTGTTTCTAAAACCCATAATGATAAACTGAATTTTTGGTCCATGATGCAAAGATATTTATTTTACTGTCACAGAGGAGGAAATAAACCAAAACATATTCACATTTAGCAGGTTGGAGTCAGGTTTTGAGCAAAAGCACACTAAGTAATTATTCCCCGCCCAGGCGATGTTGGGGGGCGAATATAGTGGAATAAGCAACAAAATGAGTAAATTCCTGTTTGGACTCAATATATGAGGCTATAATAAATTCCATGTAATGAAGTGTACATTACAACACTAATTATTAAATCTAGGCAACAGTAACAGGCTCTCATTTTCCCTCTCTTTAGTACAAATTAAGATATTATGAGCACAATTACCAAAAGAATATAAATATTCAGCATCAGAAACATCATTTTGCGTGCTTGAAATGCAAATTTATCTTGCGACCCTCCCGTGTAACACATGTGGGACCCAGCCCGATTTTTGGTAATGAACGCTCTCGACTGATTAGTAATTTCTATAATCGAGGCGTAGATTAAAGCAGATTATACACACAGGAATGAGGTTGTCAAATTCACACACATTTTAAAAATTCCTTTGCAGCCTTTTGTGATGTATAATTTGATTAACCGTGCAGCTTTATTATCAATTAATATAAATACATAAACCTACAGTAATTGTAGATAACACCTCAAAGAACAGGACAGACAGAATAAGTGTACTGCTGCTGGGTGGAAATGGCTCAAACCCAATCACGATCACAACAAGTCCAATAAATTACCTCTTAAGGCAGTGGATCAATAGGTCAGGGAATGTGTGCGTGTGTGTTCGAGGCTCGCCTGACCGTCTGACTGACCTCCTCTCAGAACTGAGGGGCTGCAGTGCTGTAGATTAGAAACACTACACAGCTGAGAACGCTGGAGTGGACCTATTCCATATGGATGAGAATATAGCTCCATACACAATCTATAGGAAGAAGAAAACCCAGCTGACTGTACTGCATGTAGCAATGCTAACACGAAGGTCAGCGTTCTCATTTAATTCTTTAAGTCAAGGCAGTGGTAGATATTCTGTATGGCTACTAAAGTAGTCCTCTGATGTGTCTCGATGGATTCACAATCTGTATCTGTCACTGTGCCAAGCTAATCTGGATCATCCCATATGTCTGAAAAATAAAGCTGCAAATCCCAACTATACACTCGAGAGCGGTGATATGGTAATATGATAAGTATTTCCTCAATCTTATTGATCATTTTCACAATAAAGAATTTACCGGAAAGCAAAAAATAAATAAAGTCAATTCTATTCTGTTCTATTCTATTCTATTGAGTTTAAAGGCTGTTTTTTCAGTCCTGATTGAAAGTTAAATATACTAGAAGGTTATTTGTAGTTTAAGCTTACAAAAACAACACGATGCAACATCACAAAAACAACAAAAACTACACAAGATGCATTTCAGAAACACAAATATAGACCTAAGACCCATCAATGTTGATTTTGTGATTTACTTCATAGATACTTTTCTTATTTTGATTTAAAGTAGTCAAAGCTAGTGTAAATATGCCCTTCTTTAACAGACGAAAAATCTGTTGAAATGAGCTTTTCTTTATGGACAAAACATGAGAACACAGAACATTTCATTTAAAATTTTGACACAGAGTCAAATTTGGTAAGCAACAAGCTGTAGCCATATTGTTATAAAATGTAGACTGAATCTGAGCAAATATTTCATAAATTGCAATGAACACTATGTGTATTTCCGTAAACTGGTTTGAAGCAAATAAACTTGGGTGTGTTGTATTATCTGAAGTCTCGCATCCCGTTTCTCATTTCCACCCAAAATATATGTTAACAAGTGATGCAGAAATAATCAACACTTTGGGAATAATTATTCATAAAAAAAGGCCGATACTGGTTTCACAATCCTGTCTCCGCATCATCAGCACCATCTGTGCTGTTGCCCGCATCCCCATACCTGGAATATCAACACAACAGCTTGAAAATGGCTTGACTAATTTATCTGAAATCCGTCATCATTACTGCTGACATAAAGATCTACATCCTGCTAAACTTTTGGGATAGGTGCACCCATTGTTTTTCAATAGGGGGCACTACTGCTGGTAACAAATACAAACTTGATAACTTGAAATTGTTTGAACCGATTTACCTAAAACTTGTCATGTATCATGACATACTGTATCATGACAACTATATCTCCATCCTGTCAACCTTTGGTAAACATGACACTATCACTTCTTGTCTATAACAAGAAAAGATGTGATAGTTTATAATTGTTGGAACCAATTTACTTGAAACTTGCTGTAGAATCTCCATCTACGCTGGAAGAGGTGGTGCTACTGCTTGTATAAAAATTCTGCTCTTTGATGGCCACCTTTATTTGCAGATTCCTTGTGATTGTGACCAATCAGCAAACGTCTAGTTTTATATTTTTATCCTGAACAACCAGTTATATTTTTGCACTTGCATCAGAATATCTGGCAAGACAATGAAAACATGATCAGTCAGATGAGTTAATTGTTCTCGACAGCAGATTTAATTTAAAAAAGTGACTTGGTTTCTCTCACAAACCTTCACCCTTTGGCAAAAGTGGTCAGAAACTAACTCCAATGAGCAAGAAACGTTTTGCCTATTTTGGCCCATTTATTCAAAATTTGCAGATTCCATAAACAGAATGCAAAACTTCAAAATGCAGCACCTAGGCTTCTCACTGGTTTCAACAGACGACATTACATCACCCCTTCATTGTCTTCTGTCCCATCTTCACTGTCTTTTAAACCCGTCTGAGTCTGACTCCTACATACATATCTGAATTGTTAATTAGAGGTCGACCGATTATCAGCTGGGCTGATATTTGGAATTTTGACGTACAGTGAACCCTCGCTATAACGCAGTTCACCTTTCGCGGCTTCGCGGATTTTTTTTTTGTGCAATTTTCATGTATTTTTTTTACAGTGTATGAATGGTAAACGGTAAATGCACTTATATAGCACCTTTATCTTGCACTTATATAGTGCCTTTCTACCCTAGGGTGCTCAAAGCGCTTTACACTGCTTTCTATTCACCCATCCCATTGCCCGGAGTGAGTTTTTCCATAGAAATCTACTTCACGGATTTCGCCTATCACGGGTTATTTTTAGAACGTAACCCCGGCGACAAACGAGGGTTCACTGTATATCGGTATCTGTGTTTTTTAAATCCGACAGGCCGATATCAAGAAATAAATTAAAAACGGGGTTATTTCGGCTCAGCCACCCCTCTCCCTCTCTCCTGCCACTTCTGTCTCCAGCACTGTTCCGCCCACGGCGCCATCTGATTGGTTAAACAAACCACAGAGCAGAAGGGCAAAAGCTCGCTTCATCTAGATTTTCAGTATGAATACAGACCATGACAGCGGGGCCTCCGTGGGAGGTTTCTGTCCTCCCTTGGGACACCTGCGTCACTGTTTGACAAGTGTACCGCCCCAGTCAAATTCCCCACCTGCCACTGTCCCCAGAGTGGGTCGCAGGTGACCAGGCGCTTAATGCCAGAAGCGAGAGCCTGCTCGGGGCTCGCCCCAACAGGTAAGTGACGCGTAAATGTGTCAGCACCGACACATTCGGTGTTAAAGGGTTTTAAGCTCCGGAGAGGAAGCATACGTATGTGTTGAAGGTAAACGCAGAAAACTCCTGAAAATGTAATAAACATCCCAGTGCTCTATGTTTCACAACTACCACTAATGTTACAGTGCAGTTTACACTTTTATGGCAAATGAATATCGGCTCCAAGTATTGGTTATCGGCTTCCTTAACTGCTAATAATCGGTATCAGCCATGAAAAACCCATATTGGTTGAACACTATTGTTAATATATGAGTCAGCCCGTGACCTTAGATCCTCAGGTGTAAGTCCCCCAGTTATTCCAAAGTCAGTGACCGAGTCTTTGCAGTCAGAACTTTGGAACGACCGACATGAGGAGATAAGAGAGGCAGAATTGGTAACTTCTTTTAAATCTCTTTTGAAAACTCATAGACTTGTTTTATGTCATTTTAATGTATTATTGCTTTTACTGTGATATGATCTTGCCTCGATTTGTCTTCTTTTATTTTGTCTCTCTTTGTCTTTTTATCTTCTTTTATCTCCTCCAATTCTTCTGTTACTTTTCTTTTACTGTCCCTCCACCCTCCTTCTCCCTCTACCCTCCTTCTGTCCCTCACTTTCTTATTGTTGTATTTGCACTTTATGCGTTGTTTAGACAACTGGGATCACATTGCAGTATTGAGCCTTGTTTTTGCTTTGTTGTCTGTCTTAAAAGTCCTACATAAATAAAGTTTGTTTTTATTATAAAATATATTTATGGAAGTGATTAAATGGCATAAACAGAATAAGTCCTAAAGACAGAATGAAAATGTATATCACAATAACAACTCATTTCTATTTTACTGCAAAATAACTGATGAAGATGAAAAACCTATAAAACCAAAAAGAGAAGTAGCAGGTATAATATCAGACCTGTAATAAAAGTATTGCATAAAGTCAAACAAAAGTCATACACTATTAGTTTACTTTAGGATCAAAACAGCACACTTGTACAATTGATGAGTTTGTTATATTGTCTTATATTTCCAATTTGCTCTCATGTAGTTTGATCCTGTGAGCACAGTGCAAATGTCATCCGCCTGCAGATAGATCATGCCGATGCTCTTTGATAAAGCAAAGATAAATCAAGTCCTTCCTTTCCTTTCACATAATGAACTGACTTGTTCTGATGACAAATGCCATGGAAGGAGGATTTTCATTCATTTTGTATTGCATTAACACACACTTTCTGCAGCTTCTTACAATGCATATCATCCAGAGTATAACAAAGGATTCTCATCAATTGGCCTTTCAGTGCACTATAAACCTCTGCTGACATAGATTAAATACCCAAATTTGAAAAGTCATGCTCTACTGAAGCTGTCAAGTGATTGGAAAAGAGTAGGTGTCTGAAACGAATATCAATTTACCAAAATGGGCAAGTAGCTGACAATAATCTCAAGTGCAATTACTTCAATTATTATGAAAGGCTGCTTCACTTTTGGGAGAATATTCTGTTGGTGTTGACTCAGCTTGCTATCTCTGCAAAGCAACCATTTCATTAGTGAAAGGGAAAGAAAAAAAAAAATCAATTCTCTGGCAGATCATAAGCTGTGTCTCATCAGAGTGAGTAAATGAACCCCTACTCGCCTTTACATGAACAGTTTTTGACTGCAGCTGCGATGGGTTAGAGGAAGAAGTGGATTGGGTTTGCAGATGAGTATGAGATAAAAATAAAAAAAGAAGAATGTGGGGTAAATTTGAATTGAACAGCCAAGAAAGGAAGTGCCGCAATATACACAAACATGCTCTTAAACGAAACTGCCTAACATGCTAACAGACACTGCTGCTTTAGTCACCACCTGTGTTTTATTAAGAAAACATGTAAGAGCCTTCCGTCGGAAAATTATGTAGTGATTAATACGTTTCAGCTGCAATGTTATTTAACCCCAGCTGATGCAATGAGGAGCATGTCTTCTTTATTTTTCCAACAGGGTTTTTTTGCTTCTCCAGAATGACACGGGCATGTTGCAGGATGACACTGGTAGAATTCATGAGGCTCACATAGTGAAAGCGAGATTTGGGGAGCATCAAACATCATCTTCACACACTGATTGGCTTCCACGTGAGTCCAAATGTCACTGAGAATATTTGGGACACACTGAAGATAATTTTACATGGTGCTCCAACTCTCCATCAACGCAAAGTACAGCCAAAAATTTAATATAGCACATAAGTTTATCAAAGTGATGTCCTGACTGGCACCCCAGACAGGACTCAGACCCACAATCCCTCACTTAAGAAGCCAGTACCTTATCCATCAGGCCCTTGGGGCAGACTGGACTTTTCCCTCAGCAAGCCAGAAGGTAAATGGTGCAATATTGATTAAATCTGCACAGTTAGGGGGTATATGGGTGTGATGCTCAAAGGTGTGTCCTTAAAGGCACTGCCTGCTACAGTGTTAATGTCCAACAAAAGATTAGAGAGTGTGACTTTTTTGGACATTCAGTGTATCAAGGTTCAACATTCAACTTTACTGTCATACATCCCTATACACTACATGGAAAAAAGTGTTTGGACACCTGACTGATAAACCTAGAAAAATGTGGGCATCCCTTTCAAAGTGTACAGCAATCTTTATCAAAGAATCTGACCTGCTTAGAAGCACTAAAATGAGGAACAACGATGAGTAATGTTACAAACAAAATGAACAAAAGTGATCAAAAATGAATGAAATAATCAAGAAATTGAACAAAAAATGAAAAGCATAGAATATATTCATTCATAATTCATGTATTTGTTCATTGTTGTTCATTTTGTTGATATGGTAAAGACCAAAAATTGGGAACAGATGGATATAATTCTGTGATTCCTATGGACTTAAAGAGATGTCTAAACTTCTTTATGTGCAACAGTGTGGTGTCCCAATACTTTTGTCCATATATTGCATATGTATTTGAATAAATGTCATTCCAGTCCCTGTTGGTGTAACTTTCTTCATCATAGCCCAGTCACAAAAGTGCCAACATAATAACTGGCATCATTTGTATCTATACAATCATGACAGTTCCGTTCATCTTCACTATTTGAAAGTTGTCTGTTAAAGAATTGTCCTATCTTCCATCTGTGAAAACCCTTTACTCCATAAAGTCTCAATGTGAAACTAATGAAATGTGATTATTTCGTACATGATGGTATGATTTTGTTTTGGTTTAAAGAGTTGTAACTAGAGTGTCTGCAATCAGGATATCTGCTGAAATATACAGACACTGAATAGTAGAATTTATTACCATTATTTATTATTGGTGATGGTGATCAATAACCAAGGGTGCAGAGTTGAGATCACCATATTTGAGTACATTTAATAGTGTCAAGGACACCTTAAAAATGTTGAAAAACTTTAACCTTGCATTTGACCTTTATTGTATGTTCAGTAAGGTCTGAAGGTCATGGCATCATGAAATTAACCAAGATTATTGTACCATATCTGACACAAGGGTTGTATGTGTGGGTTTGCACCTCTGTCAAGTGCAGTTCTAGT
>JAQQAE010006369.1:0-11374 GCA_029823295.1 Pseudamia nigra
GCTCTCACATCTCGAACTAAAATATTAAAAGAAACTAAAAGATCCTTTAAGTGAAGAAGATGAACATGTAACTTTGTTGAGCTCCACAAGCGCTCAACCTTATGGCAGGTTCACTTTAAAGAGCGAATACTGTCATTCATCCATGGGCAGGAGGTTGAAACAGGAGCTAAACTGACCGTTTATTCCATCCTGCTCATAAATTCCACTCAGAAATGAGACAGGAGGCAAAGCCGCAGGAGCGTTTGGATAAACACTTCTGAGGCAAGATGGTCTTACAGTACGATAACACAGGGACAGTGAAGACACGTTCCCATCGGCGGAAAACAGCACAGCTGGCAAGGAAGGCTAGGTGACATTCACCAGGCACCCCACGCTTCCAGAAAAGTCTCAGCTTTACCTGGATCACTGCTCTTTTCCCTCTCCTCCTCTGTGATCTGTAAAGAACTGGCAGAAACCTGTCACAAACGCCGTGGGTCCGGAATCCTGTCTTCGGTGGCAATGAGTGTGAGGCGCCGACCCAGGAAGATGAGGTATTGTGATCCAGCATAGACGATCAGATGGATAAAAGAGTGTGGCGATTGTACACCAAGTTAGCTAAAACATCATTAAAACAGTGCATGGACAACAAAACTAAAAACAGTAATGCTGTAAAAGAATGTGACATGTTGTAGCCGGAGGCGGCGAAGCCAAACACAGGTGCCATCTCAACCGGAACAGGAAGGTGTACCATCAACCATTTTTTCCCCTTTCCCTTGGTTGCCTCAATGTCCGCAGCCAAAGCCTAATTTTACCGATACTCACGGCTCCTGCCTTATAATCAATTAATTAAACCACACATCTGATAAACCTCCGTAATCGTCAGAATCTCAACTAAAAATTTAACTAAACAAATTTCAGATCAACAAACCACAGCCCACACAACAAGCCATTATGTTCAAAGAGTCAAAAGATAACACCTCAGCCAAATCTTTGCTTTTTCTGATAAAATAAACCAAACGTAAATCTAGGTTGTAACTAAGTCAATGAGTGCTCGCGTCAAGCTGAATCCAGTGGTAAATAACTTACGTGTATAACGTTCAACACCGCACAGCAAACTGACAAACAATACAGAAAAATCACAGCAACAAAACCCAGGACCATGATAACACAGTTCATCTTACCTTTGTTGTTTCTCATCAAAAGTTACTCCAATGTGAACAAAACTCCATATTTTGGTAAATCCATTTGATATCTTTCCAACAACTATGACAATAAACACCAGTCATAACACCGTGATAAATGCGAGCAGCCCTCGTGTGTAACAGCGTGTGCTTCCGTGTTTTCATCCATGAAGTGAGCACTGCACAGCAGTGAACAGTCCATTTCTTCAAAAGATTGGGGTCCGTAGGTAATCTAAATACACTAAAACCGTCCTTGCATGTGTTCGAACAATAGTCAGCCACATAATGATAGGGCACAATTGGCAATCCCACCACTTGCAGTCAAAATTTGGGAACCAAAAAAAAAACTAAACACAACAGAAATGGGTGACAGCTGACAGAAACGGTGTCTGCTCGTGACATCACATCCGGCTCCTTCCCCACTGACCCTGTTTTCCAGGATCTATCGCATTTTTCCTGCCAATCAATTAAAAATCAATAAATGCGTGGGTTGTGAGTTGGCAGTTGAGCAATCATCATATGTGGTTCAAATGCTTTTGATGTGTTGTAAATGATGAAATTTTATGCATTTTTCATGTCATATGCACTTTAATTGGACCATTCCAGTGACTCATAACAGTATGTCTGAAGGCACAATTGCCATAATCATCAAACACTGTTTGGAGTTATATAAATTGTCAGTTTCTGAGGCTGATAATTCTATTAAACTTGTACTCTGCAGCAGAAGTAGCTCTTGGTCTTCCTTTCCTGGAACAGTCCTCACTTTCGACAGTTTAATCATAACGCCTGGTGGTTTTAGTGCCTGCGCTTAGGGACACATTCGTAGTTTTTGAGATTTTTTGGATTGACTGACCTTCATCATCTTTTCTCTTAACTCTTTCTTGTCTTATTATGGATTTGTACAGTAGTTTTAGTAGCACAAATATTCCTATTGACTCTGTACCCACTCTTCCTCTGCACAAGACAACAGATGGTCTAAAGCACATTAAGAAGGCACGACATGGCACAAATGAACTCTTGACAACACACACAAATTGAATCGGGAGTGTGTCTATGTTACCACACTTCTAAGTAATCTAACAACATAATATTAGTACGTATGTGTGTGTGTCATGGTGGTGCAGTGGGAAGCACTCGTGCCTCACAACTAGAACATCCTGGGTTCAATCCCAGCCCCGGCCAACAGAGCCCTTCTGTATGGAGTTTGCATGTTCTCCCAGTTCCTGCGGGTTTTCCCCAGGCACTTCCTCCCACAGCCAAAAACATGAAGTAGGGGTTAGGTGAATTGGTCACTCTAAATTGTCCATAGGCATGAGTGTGAATGGTTGTCTGTCTCTATACATCAGCCCTGCAATGAACTGGCAACTTATCCAGGGTGCCTTTGCCCTAAATCACTTAACACCTATTCTTAATATTCTGTTCTATAGCAAAATTTTAACACTCCAGGTCCTAATTATTATAGCTCAGAGCATGCTTGTGTCATAAATTACCTACATCTACAGTGTGCTTTCATTCTTTCTTTTACTTGTAAGGATGTTTTTCAAGTCTCCAGACAGAACTTGTGTGGGAGTGATTGTTTCACTGTTTCATTCAGGGGGTTGAAGATCCTGTCATCAAGACATCAAGCTAGCTGGCAGGTACTGCTGCTACCGCTACACATCAGTGTCTTGGGCTCAATCAGATGTGCTGGGTGGAAGAGCCGTCCAGTCACACTATTATATGAAGTGGCACTTACTCATCACAGCCATCTGGACCATGCAGTCACAATGCCTTTATGTATTCTTCTTTTACATGTCAGCATGTGAAGCTGTGATGTACATCAGGTCTAGACAGTGTATGATGAACCTGATGAACAGGTTTTCTAGCCAGGTATAGGTTTTCTAGCCATTGCTACTCATTCAGTGTAAGCTACACAGACATAATATGCATGAAAAGGTTCATCTACTAGTCAGAAATCATAATGTGAAAATATCTAAGCTGTGGCTTTTAGACTCTTTTTTTTAGGTTATATTAGTCACAATGATGGACATCACAACAAAATTTATAATAATAAAAAAGATTCAAAATATGAAAAAAACTAATATGCAAAACAGAAACAAGCAAGCATACACACACACATATTAAAATAAACTAAAGACACGAGGTAAATGCAACAACGGCAAATAAATAAGTACCTAGCAAACAAAAAAAAGAAAAAAAGGTTGTTTTTCTTTTGCTTTTAGACTTTTTGAGATTGCGCTGTCTGAAGCCATAGCAGTTCAGCACCATGCATCAAGATAAAAAATATATTTGTGAAAAAAATGAGAGGTTATTTTAACAAATTTACTGTCTGTGATATTTTTATCGGGAGAATTTTTTTTTTTTAATGTGAAAAAATGAAAAAAAATCTATTCATGCCCAGAATAACCCTGAACCGGCGGGTTGACCTGCCGTCTGCTTCCTGATTAGGTGATTTGAAAAATAAATCTGAAATCTTGCTAAATACCAAGGCAGGAACACAATTTTATCAAAAAATATTTTTTTGCAAATGTATTTCTTAGTTTGGAAGTTAAAGGGTTAAGAATCTACTCAAGTAGGGAGCAAATTCATAGCATGGAATTTTAGAATAAAATATAGTGTGCTTGAACATGTTATTGATCCAATTGGTAACAACAATACTAGAACACATTGTCATCACTAATGTGACAGATCTAGAATAAGGTAAATGTAAAAATATGTAAGACACAATTTTCAAAAATTGAGGGAAAAAAATGGAAGACATGGTCAAGCTGTAGTTATTTGTTCCTTATTTTGCTCATCTTGTTGATTTTTGTCCAATTTTGTTGGTATTATTGTTAACTTGCTTGAGTATGTTGTTTACTTTTTGCTTATTTTGGATATTACAGTGAACCCTCGCTACAACGCGGTTCACCTTTCACGGCTTCGCTGCTTCGCAGATTTTTTTTTGTGCAATTTTCATGTATTTTTTTTTTTACAGCGTATGAATGGTAAATGCACTTATATAGCACTTATATAGCACCTTTATCTTGCACTTATGTAGTGCCTTTCTACCCTACGGCGCTCAAAGCGCTTTACACTGCTTTCTATTCACCCATCCCATCGGCCGGAGTGAGTTTTTCCATAGGAATCTAATTCACAGATTTCACCTATCACGGGTTATTTTTAGAACGTAACCCCCGCGATAAACAAGGGTTCACTGTAGACTCAAAACCAATTCTTTTTACACTATACTGTACATGCTGCCTCTAGATAATTGGAATCATGGCATAGGTTTACATTGTCCAGTTTTAACTGGAGTCAGAAACAGAGATCATATTTCTCCAGTACTGGCTTCTCATGAATGGCTAACATTTGGTATAGAATTTTATAATTCTCCTCTTGACTTATAAAGCCCTAAACAACAAGGCTTCATCCTACAGTATATCAAAGACCTTATTGTTCCCTATAAACAAATGAGAAGTCTTCACGCTCACAGTGCAGGCCTATTTGTGGTTTGTCAGATCTCTAAAACTAGACTGGGAGGCAGAGCCTTCAGTTACCAAGCTCCTCTCCTGTGGAACCAACTTCCAATCTGGGTCCGAGATGCAGAAACACTCTGTACCTTTAAAACTATGCTTAAAACTTTCCTTTTTGAAAAAGCACATAGTCAGGGCTAGGTCAGGTAACTTTTAATCTTCCCTTAGTTCTGCTGCATAGTCCTAGGCTGCTAGGGGACAGTGATGCACCGAGCCGCTCTCTCTATTTCTCTCTCTAAAACTCTTCACCTGTCCCCCTCTCTCTCTCTTTTCTTTTGTCTCTCCTCTCTCCACCAACCCCAAGTTAGTGGAGAGAGGAGATGGCCGCCCACCCTGAGCTGTTGGTTCTGCTGGAGGTTTTTCTCTTCTGTTAAAGGAACTAAACCATGTGAATGTCATATTCTCATCATACTGACTACATAGATAACACTGGAACAATGAAATATTTGGGGGTCAATTGCTTGTATATGACTCCCCCTTCTTTATAATCTACAGAAAGGAAACATGCACTTTTGACATATGAGTTAAATAAGAACTTTCAAATGCTCAAAGACTGAACTGTAACTACAGTACAGAATATCCCAGTAAAGGAAATCTGCATATTAGTGTGAAACTGAGCAGAAGAGAGGTATAGAAACTCTTTAGAGGAGTACTAGCTTCTGTTTACCAGAGATGGGGAGTGCTGCTGTCCCATAAATGAACAAGCAGAAACCCACACACTCTGTAAAATGACAGTATTTAGGTCAGACTGTATATTTATCATGTGTAAGCCAGGCACAGGTGTGAGATATTTCAACTTGCGTCGCTGACACACTGTTTGATTGATCAGATTATGTGCAATTAACATTTTAAACTTTGTTTCGCTGAATGCATCAAAGAGACACAAATACCTTTCTTTACCCCAGATATTAGCATGTATATCAAGGGATTTTTAAATGGGTTTCTCTATAATAAGCAATCAACTCTTTTGGCAATGCCTTTATCACTTTTCTTGATTAAAAAGGACAAATGTGTTTATGAAGCACTTGGCACAGTTTTTAATCATTACTCCTATTAATAAGAATATCACAATTAGAAAACAGATGAAAAGGAGCTCCTGCCTTCTTTCAGATGTGGAACAGGTGTGGGAAGCGATAGAGGGATGTTTTTTTTTCTTTTTTTCCATTAATAACAGTAGTACAAAGAAAATGTGCTGCCTAAAAACATTTAACTCTGTTTCACACAGATAAGGAGACAAATCAAGTCTTTTTTATCATTTATATTTTAATGAAACTTAAATCATTATTGTTTTCTCATTCTTTTAATTCTCTATCTGAAAAGGTGATCATAAATGACATACTTCTACAAATGGTCAAAGATCATATGTCATTAGTGTGGAACTTTGCTCCATCCAGACAGTGTCTCTACTTGCACAGTCATCAACCAGACCTGTGCTGGGGCCATGGGGCATCCCACCAGCCTCACCCAGTGTACGGGATCTGCAACAGACAAAATATGGTGAGCAAGATCCAAGCAGGTAACAAGTCAAGTGTCTGCAGAATTGCAGCTGTTCCCTGATAAAGCAGGTGACAATGTCTATCCCCACCCTCCTCAGCAGCATCTCATCTGGTCTGGTCATTGATAGTTGAGGATGTGATGGAGTGAGCTGTTCATTTAAAAGTTCAAGTGTCATCTCTACCTTGTGACCAGCGTCCAAGCCCCTGAAGAATACTATGAAACCAGAAACACCAATGACCAATGGAGTCTGATCTTCATTCCAGTGCTCAAATAACGGGAGGAGAGAGGGGTTTCATCCCCGTCACTATTTGTACAGTGTCCATTTGTCCCTCCAATAAAAGCCTTTCATTTAGATTATATGTAGCTCTTTTTGTCTCTAAAAATCCAGCTTTACGTACTTACAAGTAATGGGAGTTTTGTCTTATTGTTGGTTAATTTCATTTTCAAGATTTTGTTAATTTTGATTTAGTGCTTATTAATTTATTCTGATGCACTGTTGTGAATGATAGCATTTGCCGTTGTTCACAAAATTACATCAAAATAAAATATGTAAGTGAGACCCTTCTGCTCTCTGATACTTCCCAGGACAGATGTGAAAAATGACAACTTTATAAAAATTATGAACCAGCACTAGGAAACCCTGATCACTATGGCCTAATGCCACTGGTTGCATTTTAAAGCCTGAAAACAAAGCCATGAGAAGGTGC
Source organism: Pseudamia nigra (assembly GCA_029823295.1). Lineage (NCBI taxonomy): Eukaryota > Metazoa > Chordata > Actinopteri > Kurtiformes > Apogonidae > Pseudamia > Pseudamia nigra. The sequence goes on from JAQQAE010006369.1 coordinate 6,880, forward strand.
AGAAGCCTTGCCTCTTCACAGTATTTGACATTTTGATAATAAATAAAGCTTTAAAGTCATCAATATATTAAATCACTTTCTCCCTGCCACCTAAATGAAACTTTACCAGCCCTGAATAACTCCCAGGGTCCTTACTGAGGTCAAAAGCTTTCATTTTGACCACATTCCCATGAGGATTACCACCAGTCTCAACGGAAACTGTTACAATTACTTTGAGTTTTATTACTATCCTCCGCTACATTGTGGTGGCGAGCACCTGCTGTCCATTGCATCTCCCTTGGTACACTTAAAATAATTACATCAATTGCAGCAGTTGAAATGTTACCCTCAACCCTTACAAATTGAACCCAACCCACAGCGTTATGAAAAAGAAACAATGGCAAAGGTCCCTTATTAGGTAAGAGCCTCTGATAGAATGAATTCAGATAAATATAGGGATGAAAGTATCATTTATCTTTTGACAATTCCACTGGGTTTACAGGATTTCTCAGTGATAATTCCAGACAAGTCTTGTCTGCAAGTTGTCTAAGTATTAGGATGAGTTTGCAGTCTATATCAATACATCATCTACAGCTGCTTGCAGGTTGTAAAATGAAGGGCTTTGCTTTTAATAAACTTAATCTTTATAACTGACAGAAAGAAACAGAAATAGCATTCATCATGTATTCCATCTGCAGTCCATAGATTTGAAGAAGCAGTGGTCATATTAAACATTAATGTGCCTGTATGAGTCAACCATGACTCAATTTACACACAAAGCATGCTCAAGAAAAATGTCTACTACACTCCAGTTTCTCAATGTGTCTATATTCAGTTTATTCTATGCTGGTTATATTAAATGCACATTGTGTAAATCACAGAACTCAATCACTTAACTTTTAGATCAGTAGCTTTCTCTTTGAAATTTGTGTCTTTGTCTGATGAAGTGGGGGATAGTAAATGTCTTTGTCTTGTGCAGAGGAAGGGTGATACAGAGTCAACAGCCCGATTTTTGCCACTACAACTAATGTACAAATCCATATTATGGCAAGAAACACTCAGTTAAGTAAAGATAAAAGACAGTCCATTGTTAAGAAAAGAAAGCCAATCAATCCAAATTTATGTCTCCCCAAATCCAGTTGCCATAACTATCAAATGATGTCTGAAGGGCTGTAAATTGCTGGTGTCTGAGATTGGTCATTCTATTAACTTATCTTGTGTTCTTGGTAGCTCCTTTCCTGTTTAATCATAGCTCTATAATGGAAGTCTAAAGCACACAGTGAATTGTGCAAAGTCTGTAATCAAGGGGTGTGGCCAAATCAGGTTTGATATCTTTTCAGGGTGACTACTTGCCGTCCGCCCAGCGCATCATCCAAACAAGTGGAGTTTATCTACTTAATTATCAATGGGAGTGTTTGTTCCATGATATACAATAAACCAATCAGAGTTCTGTGCACCATTGCCTTTAATGCTTATCAGGATGGTGGTATTCTGTCTCTGTCTTAAATAAAACATCCAGGCTTGATGTACTCTCTTCCTTAATCACCTGACAATTATTTGACCCATGAGGTACTTCATGTGATCTTGTGAATTAAGAATTAAGTAAATGTAGTGACGAATAGCTGAGTGATTCAGTGAAGTAAATGATTTTTTTTGTACTTATAAGGTGTGGAATATTTTGTTTGTCTTTTACTCAAAGGATCCAAAAATAAATAGCTGAGCTAATACAAAAACATAATTAAATGTAATTGAAACACCCTTTATTTATTTACCATCATCATTATTATTGTGATTATTATTATTATTCATTCATAAATATACAAAAAATATACACAAACCATCTTTTCAAGGAAAAATGCATATTGCATGTATCCATCATATACAGTATATATATCTAACTGTTGCAGTATATTTCTACATGGTCACACATTTTGAAAGCACTGTGTGCTCTGTGTCTCTGAGATACCAGTCACTGGTCTGTTTTTACACCTAACACCAAGTTTTTGACAGTTACAGGCACAGCTGTGCTTTTGTGCACAAGATAGCAATACACCCGCTCCCTGTCTAATTTTAATACCAACACACTCAGATGCAATGAGCATGTTGTAGTCTCAACAATGTGGGTGCATGGCAGACAACAGGCTGCTGTGCTGGGGTCAGATAGAAATGTGCCACCTGATTACACATTTTACAACAATGCACTCTACGGAAAGTACAAGTCCTTGAGATTCTTCAGATTGACTATCCTTCATTTCTTAAAGTAATGATGGGCGGTGTTGACAAGACACAAGGCAGCCACAAGACAACTGATGGTCTAGAGCACAGTAAGAAGGAAAGCAATGCCACACCTGTGATGTGAAAACCATTCCAGGTGACTACCACATGAATCCTTATGAATGAGAGAATCCAACGCTGTCATCAAAGCTAAATGTGCCTATTTTGGACAATTTAAAATGATTGTTTAACTATTTTTGGTTAACTGCATAATTTCATGCATGTTCTTCCACACTTTGAATGTCTTCAGTATTAATGCACAATAAACAAAAACACTGAAGGTGGTGTGCCCAGACTTGACTGGTAGTATACATGTATTTAATCCACGTATATTCTACAACTCAAATTATGCCTGCCAAAAAATTATTCATACATGACTGACGAGACTAAAAGGCCAGCGTCCGGAGGCAGGGAGTAGTGAAGGTGTCCGTGAGGTCATTGTATTTGTTCAGCTCCTTGCATAATTTGTCCATTATCCTGTGAGCTGCTCAGGTCTGTGACATTCTGCCAGGGGTCACTGTCTGCTGACACTGGAGTATCCCGGAGTGACAGCAGCACACACACAGGGCTGCACAGTTCACAAAAAGTTCATAAGGGCATGAGGTCAGCCACCTCTGCTATTCAACAAACATGTTTGGTATCTGTACAAGGGTGTAAAGGTGGAACAAATACCCAGACTACTACATGCTTTTAGTACAGTTACATATGCCTGTGGCGACCCCTGTCTGTTGACAGGAGCACCTGTTTTGGTTAACAGCTGACTGTGGGAGTGGCAGCTAAGCAGTAGTCATTGGTAACACCTGGGCCTGGTGTTTCCACAGGATAAAAGGCTGACCTGTCACTCATTTTCTCTCTCTCTCATCCTGCAGACGCACCCTCCCTGATGCAGTGGTATTTCTCCTAAGATGTCCTTCTGTTTATTCTGTGCACTTGTCAACACTTTACACACACCACAACATCTCATGCACATGCTGATAAACTGATGTTCACCACCCATCGATTAATTATATTATGTTGTGTGTTATTAAATTGCCTCTGTTGACTAAAATGACAATTTACTTTTGCAAACACATGGCATAGTGCTCGGTTTGTCATGGCTCAACGCCAGGTCGTGACAAACATGGGGGCTCGTCCGATTTTGGTGACTTAATTTTGGTAGATTTTTGTGTGTTTGTGGTAAGTTACTCATTGGTACATTTGTTTGGCACTTGGTTGCTTTACACACCATTTGGCTGTGGGTTGTGGTGCATATTTGTCTTCCATTATTCTTGTGCTGCCTTTGTTTGACTCACGGTGGTGTTTTGTGCTGCCTGGTGTGTGTTTCGATCCTATGAAGGCTTGTGTGACTACCTAAGGCACCGTTAAAGTATTTCCCATGTTAGGCTTTAGTAGTGTTTCCTCTTTAGGATCTGTTGGTTTGTTTTCATAGTGCTGTAGCGACGTGTTTAGTGTCAGCTATCTTCGGACATGCTGTCTCGGGAGCATGTCCGTGTAACCTTGTGGGGTCGCCTATTGCAGGTTGCTTCACAAATATGCTGGCTTCCAGTGCGTAATAACCCACCATGAGCTGCATGAAGACTAGGGGTGAGTATTAGATAGAGGTGGTTAGGCAGTTAGCGGGGAAGTTCTTTGGGCTCTGCTCACTTTATACGTGCAGTTAGATAGGTAACATTGTACATTCTGTAGGACCGAGCTTGTAAATTATGGCTTCGCTCTCGGGAGTTTTTGAATAGTTGTACTAAGCACTGTGCCTTTGTCTGCAGGGGGTTAAGTTTTGAGCAGCAGACGGAGCTGTTGCTTTTGCAACTGGAGCAGGGAAAGTTGGAGACCGAACGCCACAGGTTGGAGACTCGGAGGCAGATTGAATTAGAGAGAATTCAGACAGAGCAAATAAAATTAGACCTGGAGCAGTCCAAATTGAATTTGATTACGGAAGGTAAGTCGCGTGCGCGTCTGAGTCGGAAGTTTTCATTTCTGGCGAAGCAGCGGCCTTGTTTCATATTGCTGCTAATTTACGCTTACTACCGAAGTTCAAAGAGAAGGACCCTGACACATTTTTTCATTTTGTTTGAACGTATTGCTGTGGCCAAACGCTGGCCTGACACGGACAAAACCCTGCTGCTGCAGTGCATCCTGACTGGCCGTGCTCAGGAGGCTTATTTAGGCCATAGTGCTGCTGCGTGTACTGACTATTCTAGGGTTAAATCCACAATTTTGAAAGCATACGATCTAGTCCCTGAGG